>BRDA01062057.1:20000-26515 GCA_036984385.1 Crenuchus spilurus | reverse complement strand
TCTCTCTCTCTCTCTCTCTCTCTCTCTCTCTCTCTCTCTCCGTGTCACACATTTTGAACATAGCAGATCTGTTTATGATCCTCTGGAAGATCACGCTGCATTTTTCACCTCATATTTTCTTCGTGAAATCAATATATGGCTACCTCGAGCTGAGATTTAGAGGACCAGCGCTAAATACACACGGACCCTGACGTAAATCTCTCAAGAGGGAGCCTGTCTTCTCCATTCTCTGTCCTCTGCAAACAATGGCCCAGCATTTTCTTTGGCTTACTGCAGCGCGGCTGATTTGTGTTCTTGAGGACTAGCTTCCACTGAAAGACCTCAGAGCTGTTATCTGTGTGTACATGTGCGTGTGTGAAGGCTGCTGGTCTTCCTCATTAGTGCTGCTGAGCTCTGTGGTCAGCTCTGGGTTTCTCAGCTCTATCTTAAAGGGTACAGAGTTGACTGCACTATTCTTGGAGTGATGTGTTGCTGCATCTTGTGGTGCTACAGTACTTGACATTGCCTCAGCTCTAATCTTCAGGCATGTGATGACGGTCTGAAGAGGGCTTCTCCAATATTTAACCTGAGATAGTGAGGCTTTCTCATCAGTCCTGAAGTACACTGCATGCCTCGGGGTGTTTGCCTGTTTTCTCTGCTCTGAAACTCCTGATCCAAATCATCAGGTAGTTAACAAGCCCTGCCTCCAAATGATCTTGTTAGAGTAAGTCAACACTGAAATGTGCAGGGAAGGGAAACCAGTCTGAAAATACATTCTTATAAAATAAAGGTTCCTACATGGTTCTAAGTTTGGTTCTACAGTTTAAGGTTGAGTTATACTGTGACATGGCAAACAGTTCATTGTTATGCATAATTATATTCAAAAGGTTTCATATTATCATAATTATTATTATGATTAATTATTATTATGATTGTTTATTATTATTATTATAAATAATAATAATGATAATAATAATAATAATAATAATAATAATTAATAATAATTAATAATAATGAATAATAATAATAATTAATCATAATTAATGATAATAATAATAATAATAATAATAAATGATAATAGCTATTATTATTATTATTATTATTATTATTATTATTATTATTATTGTTACACTTATATAGCGCCTTTCTTGATACAGAATCAACACATTCCATTTACACACACACTCAACCACACACACTGGTGAGAAGCGGCAGCCAGTCGTGCACAGCATACTCTCAACCAGATGCGACCGTCCACCTGGAGAACTGCATTGAGCACTAGGGGGAATCACCCAAGACAGAGTGCCAACCATATCTGGCCATACATTCATTTACACACACCAGAGTCATTTTTAGAGTAGCCAATTCACCTGATCTCCATGTTTTTGGACTGTGGCAGGAAACCGGAGTTCCCGGAGGCAACCCACGCAGACATGGGGAGAACATGGAAACTCCGCTCCGGTGGAGACTTGAACCCAAGACCTCATTGCATTATATACTTTTATTATTGCTGATCAGTGTCAGCAGTACTGTCAATAGTGTCAGCTTAACTCATGAAAATAACAAATCTAGAATTGTTAGCATTATTAGAATATTTCATTTAGAATTTGAGGCAATTTCTATTCAAACTCATCAACATTTAAACAAAAAAATAAATAAATATGTACATTTAAATGATGAATATATAATATGACAACTTTTTTAATTAAATTATGAACACAAATGAAGCATATAAAATGTAATATTTAGTTAATCAGTTATTTAATGTTACTGTTTTCCACTGTTATTAGATTTTATTTACTTTGTGCTACATCAGTACAGAGATGTTTGGATTTTAATTTGTTGTATTAGTCAGTATTCTGTACATAGCATTTATTAAAATGTCACTGGACTTCTGAAAGTACCTGACGGACTGTTTAGAAGATTATTTTTGTCATACTGTCTGGGTAAAAAATGTTAATATTGTTGGCATGGGGTGGCACAGTGGCTTGGTGGTTAGCACATTCGCCTCTTAGTGCTAAGGTCTTAGGTTCAAGTCCCCATCTGGGCAGAGTTTCTATGTTCTCCCTGTGTCAGTGGGTTTCCTCCCACAGTCCAAAAACATGGAGGTCATGTGAATTGGGTACCCTAAATTGTGTGTGTACCCAGCGATGGATTGGTGTCCTGTCCTGGGCTTGGCTACAACATATTTTTAAAACGGCATCATCTTTCAATTCATATCAGTACAAACTAACATTAAGTATAAAGTAAGAATCTGCTGTAGGACTGTTCTTCATAGTTGCTTAAAATATTAATTATTTATGACAGATAATCATGAGGCTCATTTGACCATCATTTCCCAAGAGACACTATTTTATGCATAAAAAAACTTTCCGCAGCTAGTCAGTGTGGCTTTCACAATACTTCTTGACACCGTCAATTGCCCATGTCTACCCATTTAGTTCTCATCCAAGAGCCTTCTCACAAGGCCTCTCTCACTCATACCACCTCTGAGTGCTCCATTCATTACGGCAGCGACGGCCTTCCGTTTCTTTCAAATTAATTTCCATTTTCCCCACTTTCAGACCACTCAAACGGCCGGCCTCTCTCTGTGTTCGCCGACTTAAAAGAGGTTGCGTCTCCTGCTTCTCCATCAATAAGCAGAAGAAATCAATCACTTGAGAGGGTCCAGCAAATGACGCCAATAATTAAAGCACTTGATGGTGCAGAAGTGCAAAATGAAGAGTGTAGGACTGCACCCTAACACACTGAATTAATCTCAAGCTTACTGACATTTTGCTTTGTTACGTCTTCACCCCCATTTGCCTACAAATTGGATTCGCTACAGCTTCTAGATGCCAGATAGCAGAGGCCGAGGTTTTCGGAGGGGCTCAGGTTACCGCTTGAATTTGAGTGAGGCGATAAACATACATTGACACTCCCTTGTGAAGATGTCACATGGTCCAGGTGTTGCCACTTCGTCTGTGTGAGAGTTTAAAGGGGATATTCCGTTCTCTCTCTCTTTTTTTTGGGCAGAACAGGAAGTGATGTGCGAGCGATACTTCTGTGTGAGATATTGCATGTGGCAGTGCAATTTCCATCTCAAGTGGAGCGCCCGTTTGGCCCTCCGTTTAATTTTCACTTATGATTGAAAAAGATTTTGGCGACCATGTGGAAAGCCATTCCTCCAGGATTAGCTCACTAAATTTGGCACCTTCCTTGAGTCGTCAGCTAAAACACACCGCGGCCCGTATGATCCTGCCATTGCTTTGCATTGAGGAGAATACCTTGTCAGTTAAGGCGCGGTACCGGTCACAGCATCCTGGCCTTTGCCAGGCGTGCTGTGACATTTGTCAGTGGCACTAAAACAAGGTTGCCACGTGGTGATACTTTGAATGACAGTTGGTTAAAAAAGCCTCAAAAGTAAACAAGAGGGCACATCTGGCCACCGAGCGATGTGCCAGACACCTCGCCTTCACTTCCAGCAAATAAAAAGGGCTTCCACAGAGCAGCAAACGTGAACACATGCAAAAAAAGAAAAATAAAAAAACGACAGCATCTCATTATCCACTAAATACCAGCAGATTAATTACAATGACAATGACAGATGGCTCATTAGTGGATCATCCAGAGAGGGTTCTGGGGGGGAAAAACACAGGTACAGAACTGTTTCTCTAGTGCCTGTATGGCACAAAGCCATTAAAATTTATCATTCGACATGGTTCTACGCCTCTGAAGGTTTTAATGGTTAATGGAGAGCCAGTTATACGTTCGTCATCATAAAAGCCTCAGTGAAGTGCAATTCTAAAGTCAAGTGGATTATTATTAGAGGTAAGAATCACTGCATCATCAGTGATTGAATATGCATTATAATTCTTAAATGGAGATTCAGTACACTAGTGATGTCATGCACTGTCCAGGATCTCAAGCCTTGTTTTTGATTAGTCTACAATGTCTATCGCAACATTTATAATTAGTTTATATTAACAGACATAGCCTGTCTACTCTAGTGGAACCGCAGACAGTTCTGTTCTGGCTAATCAAGATCAATTACTTGTCAAATATTATCACATATTTGGGCCCAGAGTGGCTCAGCAGGCTAAGACGCTGACACTATGACCAGAGGATTGTGAGCTCGAATCCTGGTCATGCTGTTTGCCAACACAGGGCACAAGAGTGCAAAAATTGGTAGGTAGATGGTGCTCGCTCTCTCTATCACTCTCACATTGCAATGTCTGCTGATTGGTCCATTCAGAGCTGGGAATCCTGCGCTTTCCTCCAGTAACGGTGTGTCAGCGGTAGTTCAAAAGGAGGCGGTGGCTGCATCACACGCAACGGAGGAGGCTTGTGCTTGTCTTCACCCTCCTAGAGTTAATTAATGGGTTAATTGGCTACTACTACAATGGAAAAGGGAGAGAATTTGGCAAAAATTATATATATATATATATAATTTCAAAAAACTCAACTCAAACTACTTTCACACCAATTTTCAGTCATCTAGATACAACTATTGTCCAGAAATCTCATATTCAACACAAACATTGCTGTTTATAATGTGAAGCCATGGAAATATGAAGTGTGGCATCATATTTCTAGTCATTCCAGTTCTTTTTTGATCAAATAAGATCTAAAACCATGGTTAGAACATCTGTAAACCATACAGTAATCTAGTGTGATAGTATTATCCACACTTAATTTGATCAGAAATTAAATTAATTAAATTTACATTTAGAGCAACCTCATCAGATGCCAAACAGAAGGAATGAAAGTCTTTGTTTATTGTGGCAGAGAACGGTGCTGAATGCCATGTGTGATGTACATGCAGCTTTAGGTGCAAAATTTAAGCCCTTAAAAATACAGAACTGAAAAGGTCAGCTCACTTGTGCGTTGACATTTTTATGGCATGCGCAGCAATTTTTCAATATCAATTTAACCAGCTGTCATGCTCTCCTGTCCTCAGTGGCCCTCCTGCATCTGTGTTGGCCACTCACTGCAGTCTGCTCTGCCACGCAATCCATCGATTTTACCACACATTGCCCTTGATAGGAGACACACGCCTGTGTGAATCATGAGAACGGGAAGTATTCCTGAACACGGACTCATGTAATATATGCCATTAGCATTCCCGGGTCATTCACAGAGGTGGTCCTCCAAGCCACTGCCATAATGCCTTTTAAGACTAAGACTGTCTGAGATCTAGAGCCTTTAAGCAACAAGCAGGATATGACCTTGTCTTTCAAGAGGACCTCATCTCAACACCATTTCCATGCTGAGACAACCACTCATGCAACATCGCTCAGACGCTGTTGATGCTTTCTGATACCCCAATACGTTTGATTCAAGGAGCAACTATTGAGTGAAAGCAGTCTTTTATCCTTTACATGGCCGAACTCGCACCAGACGTAGTGCTTCTTTTCCTTAAAGAGCTGAAACTGTAAGTCCAAACGTGACAGATGACAGGCTAAGGGCAAGCGATCGCTCCATCTGGTGAGGAGATGACAGAGAGAGGAGGATTGGAGTCAACGCTGCCCGCTCACGATGGTGGGCAGTCGCGGATCGTGCTTCGGGGTGACTCAGTATCGCACGTTAAGCCTTGTCAACAGTGTGGCATTTGATCCGAACACTCTGGTCGTGACAGACAAGAGTTTCTCCAGGAACCGAAAGCGGAAAAATGGCAAAAAAATAAAACCGAAGGTTGAAAGGTCACCGGTAAAGAAATATAGCTGTCGGTGATGTGAACAGAACTGTGGGTAGAAAAGAATATTCTCATGTGAAAACGTCCTTGACTTGGCATGAACTACCTTTATTGGACCAGATCTTATCAGAATATTATTACCACTCTTGGCTTAGGCCCGGGATGTCGAAGAAGCCAGGTTTGCTGCGTGTGTAAATAAGCGAGTACACCAGTCAGTTGTAGCAGAGTGGATGGATAAAGTCCGTGACTTGACTGATGTCCAAACTGGCATAATAGGGTAGAGGAATCTAACTTTTGGGATGTTCTAGAGCTGCTGTAGGGAACTGTGAATGGACTTCTCATGCATAGAGTGCCTCCCATTGAGAGCCATTGATGCCAGAAGGGAACAACGACTTTGGCAAGTGGTACAGAACAATCGACGCACCACAGTGGACCAGAACCTCTATATGGATACATTCCATCACCTAATAGTCTGTCACAATGTCTCACTAGTGTCATGCCTCCAAGGGTAGTTATTCCCTGTTAGGTAGGTGGTCATAATATTTGAATATGACTGTATAATTGGACCCCTCCAATGGTGCTTGTGTTTTCTATGGAATGATTCGTTAATGACCAAAGTATTAATGTTCTACTCTGCAGTGTAACGTGCCCTCAGGCCTGTCACAAGTTCCAGATGCAGCCAATTCATCATCATCACACTCAAATTTGTGTGCTTGAGCTCTCGTTAGTCAGGATACAGGGTTAATTGGCAGTACCATGTTCATTTACAGCAACCTCTTTTGTCTCTGGGCAAGGAGGTCAGTTTCCCATGATGATCTATTCCCCACATGCTGCTAGGCCAGATATGAGCTCGAGTACAAGA
>BRDA01062057.1:0-15000 GCA_036984385.1 Crenuchus spilurus | reverse complement strand
TTCAGCCTGTACAGCGACACAGAGCAGCCTGTACTTCCTGAGGAGGCTGAGGTCTTTTAAGATCTGCGGGAAACTCCTGTGGATGCTCTACCAGTCTGGAGTTGCCAGTGTCCTCTTTTACACTGTGGTGTGATGGGGGGCAGCACATCTTAGAAGGACACATGTAGGCTGGATAAGCTTATCAGACGAGCCAGTTCTGTGGTCGGCATGAAGCTGGACACTCTGGTGACAGAGGCAGAGACGAGAACACAAACTGCTGGACATTATGGACGATGCCAGTCACCCTCTGCACACTATCAGCAACCAGAGGAGCCTCTTTAGTGAAAGTAGGGCCAGAGCTCCGCCCACTCAGAACATGCGCTGCACGTGGGGCCCCAATTGTCCATAGCAAAGGGCAACACAAAGGGCATTTAAACTTTTGCCACTGCAAACCCTGAATTTCCCACAAATGGATGAATAAAGTTTTATCTAATGTAATGTAATCTAATGATGACTGATTTTACTGGCTAATAAATATGCCAGTCATGTCCTAGTGTAGATTGACATTTCATTAATTGTTAAGCAAGCTACTGTGATGGGAATAAAAATAAACATTTCAAAGTTAAGATACGTACATTGTTTTACTAGGGTGACCAGATCAAAAGAGGACTTGAACACAAATGTATTATTATTAATTATTACTAAATATTGACAAATTATGATTTATATGTTATTAATAATTATTAGTCACTATTAATAATATATTAATAATAGCTATTAAATGTTATTATGAATAAAAAAATAATAAAATTTATATTATTCATTAATAAAATATTAATACATGATTAAATATTATTTATAAATAATAAACTGTTAAAAGTATGTAGCATAAAATTATCACCCAATCCTTTTCAGTCAACTTCACTTCAGCTCATTATCACCAATGTTTCACATGTGTTTGGACTGTATGGTCAATAGATCTTATTTACACAGAATTATACCTCATTTTTGAGTAAAAATAAGCAGAAATTCTGAATTATTTTGATAATAGTTACACTTAGAGGCATGTAAATAGATGGCTTATCACAGACTGGTAGACACACACACACACAGACACACTCAAATGTAAATATTAATGAATTTTAATATGAAACCGCTGATATTAAAAAACGTCTAGCTGACGTGACACAGGTAGAACAAACACTCAACACGTTAATAACTTACAGGTGAAAACTGACTGCTGGCCAAATTGCAGTCCAGACTCCATTTGAGGGAGTGACAGCGGCGACGGCCAATCACACATTAGCAAGAAATGGCAGAGCCAATCGATGAGCTTGTGGCAGCCTAAAGGGAAACCAGCTTGTATTTCAGCTGGGTCTCCATTTAATATAGCATAACATCTCACTCAATCGAACCAAACGGAATAGGAGGAGGCAAGACTAGTTTGTGAAAGAAACGTTTCTCGAGTACAACAAAATCCTGGATGTTTGTGAAATTCCACCCGGACATGTTTTTTAAGTCTCAAAAAGAGGACATGTTTGGGTAAAAGAGGACGTCTGGTCACCCTAGTTTTACGAACTTGTGGCGAGTCTCTTTTTTGTTGACCTATACAATTATATGCTTGAGCAAACTCTGTGTTCCATAACTGCTCAACTCCTGCGTGGTTGTGTCACTATGAATGATGCAACACTTGAGAGTGGCTACACAAGCGCAGTGGAAACCCCATCCACTGAAATCATATCACCATGTTTCTGCATTTATCATATTGCTTTCAGGCCACTGGAGTGACCTCAAGTTCCCTTCAGTGCTTAACAAAGGCTGTATGGCAGAGAGCAGCAGAGGCATCTTTAGAAAATGAATCAAATTCTGGTCCCGACAAGATCATTTGTCTAATGCAGAGAGCTTCTGTTTTAGGACAGAATGCAGGCCAAAGTGGTACAGAAACAGGAATAAAAAAGCCACTCACTCTTCTTTCTACTTTTCTACAAGATAATGAGCTGATTTTAAAGTATCCATTAGGCTTACTTTACATGGAAACGAAGTTATGACTCTTTGAGTGACGTTAGTATAAGTAAAGATATACGAGTGGAAATGGACGGCAGAGTTTGAGCCAAAAATATACATTTTACAGAGTGACGTACATGTGCAGCCACTGTTTAATGTCAAGACATTTTTTTATTTCTTTAATATTGATTAGCCTGTGAGTCATACACTGTATGCAGAATTTTTATGAGATCTATTGCACATCGTTAACACATTCACCTTTGTTTGTGTGGAAAAGTTAAGAGAAGTGAAAGAACTTATTTCAAGTCTTTGGAAGACTGTATTCGGCACTCTTAGTCTGGTTTTGGTGCGGCCGTTTGGTGTAGACAAAATCACTGCAAGGTTGGCAAAAGAGAGAGGGCAACACATTATTCTGTGAATGGAATTGATTGGTGTTAAGACTCCTGGGACGGGGCCCTGCCTTTGTAAATGCTTAATTGACATTTTTACCGTGCAGTCAACATTATTACTCTCCAAGGACAAGCAGCAATGACTGAAATGTCCTACTGTTCTATCCTTCCTATTTAACAACTGCCGTTATATCGTTCTCTGCCATTCATTACATGGCATTGCCATTTCATCATCATTAATGTTCTCATTATTTTCATCATAACATTATTTTTCATTAATGTTCCTCAGTTATCATTCATGTTAGGTTACAGTTAAATTTAATCACGTGGGTGACCTTAATTCCAAACGGCTGGCGTTGTGAGGTGGTGAATGAAATTCATCCATCTTTGTTCATTATTTATGTGTTTTCCTAATTAGTATGGATTTACAGCGAACAAGTGATGTATTTGCATATATTCTGTACATACCATGTGTTTACCAGATTACTTCAACAATTATTCCAGAATAACGAAGAAGCACTTAAGATTTTATTATATTTTATTATTACAGCCTCAGTTTTCGTCATTAATCTGTTCTAAAGTGACTGATGATAACTGAAGCAATGATGACTGAAGCAATGTTTCCTATAAGAAATCATGTAAACCCAATTAATCTGTTCAAGACACTCCAAAATATTAACAATAAATACATTTGATTTAGAATAATTATATTTTTACATACAGAACACAATGAGAAATACATATAAAAGACTAATGAAATAAATAAATGAATATTTAACATCACTCTTACAGGTTTGCGCTCTGTTTTAGAGAGTGCCGGTGTGGTCCAGCCTGCAGCCTTCTCTGGGATTTTGGACGTTATTTGTTTTCACACCATTTTCAAGTGGTAGCGCTGTTCACCATCGCTTTAGTGTGTCATGTTTTAGTTTGTTTTGAATGTTATCAATGAGAAACAAAGCCAGAAAAACAACAATAAACAAAGCCAGAATGAACGACGGGTGAGGGATTTGGGCATGCTGATGAAAACTGAGTGGATGAAGAATGTCTGGGACAAAATTTCTCCCAAAAAATTCTACAATACTAAATTGTATGATAACCAGTGCAAATGATAACTGATGTTACCTGTATTTAATTTTTTTATTTTATGGAAAAACATGAGTGAATCCACCTGCCCTCATCTCACTCCTTGAGATCAAACATCATATGTGACCCCGCCAGGGAAAACCAGGCCAAAGTCGCTGGGTAACTTATTGTAGATATCGTGTTCAGTCTATCACTCACATTAGCGACACAACTTAGCCACTCAGTTTTATTGCTGAAAGATAATAGTCCCAAATATCTATCATTGTATCAAAAACAAAACTTAAATTCACTAAAAAAGTGTTTTGTTTTACAGTAATCCATTCAGCGAATTTGCAGATTTTACCCAAAAAACTGGTTTCTGTGACCCCTCGAATCTGGATGTAGAACTACTTCTACCGCAAGCTTGTTGGGTGTCATTCGGCTCCTGAACTACTTCTACCACACTCCAAAATCATGGAGGTCAGATAAATTTGCTGCTATGAATTGCGCTCATGTGAGTGTGTATATGTCTGTGTATGCCCAGCGACAGATTGGTGCCCTGCCCAGTGTTTGGCCACCATAGTGGAATGCCCTGCCCAGGGCCCAGTGAATAAGTATGAGGACTCATCATGAATCTGTAGTGGTTATGAAGATGGGTGGCTGGACAGTTGTAGACACCTGCAGAAGGGGGTTTATTTTTAAGTATTTTTCCAGATGTGCAGATGAAGCAAATAACGTTGGCCATCATATTTGGTGCATGTCAATGTCTGGAATATTAGAAGCTAAATGAACAATTACTTCTCATAGACAGCATGTTCAAAACAAGCAAAGGCAGATGTCTGTGATCAGATGACTGGATCATAGCATCTTTGCCTTGTGTGGTGCTCCCAGTCTGCAGTAATGGCCAACAGTCCTCCAAATTCCTCAGATCTGAGTGTGCATCTGTGGGATGTGCTAGACTAGTCCAGTATTTGGCTTCTCTGCCTCAGAACTTAAAAGGATCTACTGCTAATTTCTTGGTGCCAGATGCTACAACTTTAGCGGCCTTGTGTGCCTTTGTACATTGGATGGAGATGTTCAATGGCATATTAAGCATATTGGTCATAATGTTTTTGCTTAAACGGAAGTCCTGACTATAATTGCATTTTCCATTTTGGTTTGTGGGTCAAGTCTCAGAGAAATGCTGGAAATGTAGCTCAGATGCTTGTCAGAAGATCAAAATGCAGCCAGAAAACAGCAGATTCTTTAAAACTTGTTGCATTTTTCCCAACATACCACAGATAATGGATGCCAACTGGGATTAGCGCAACAGGGCATAAGAAGGAGAAAGACACAGGTGCGTTTGTTGCTGGCAGGGAAAGTTGGGTTTGCGAGTTGGCACGGAAAGCACGTGTGGGCGAGAGAGTTTTCCCCTTGCGAGTAGCCTATCTCGGCTTCAGCTGAGAAAACTGGAATTTCTTAGCCTTTGTAATAACTGTGTAGCCTGTAGTTATCTGCAGTGCAAATAATACACTGGAGAGAACCTTACATTGCCATTTTTTTCTTATTCAATATTTTCCATCAGTGAAACCTGCTTGTTAGAGGTTGTTTATATAGATTTTTTTTTTAAATCACTTTTTACATGATTTTCTCCCCAATGTGTTCTGTAGCCAACTGACCCGCCCATTCATTGACTCTCCCCATCACTTGTAATGTCCCTGACACTAAGAGGGTGCAGACTAGCACGGATCTCCTCCGATTAATGTGAAGTCAAGCTTCGCCTCTTTTCAACCTGCAGCCGATACATTGCCGCCGGGCAGCCAACGTTCTCGGAGGAAAGCGCAGTATCCCCAGTTCTGTTGGGTTGCCTGGCAGACGCCTGAGCCAGTCGACATTTCTTAGTAGTACTGGGGAAAGAGTGCCATCATACCAGCCCAGAGACAGCACAGACAATTGTTGTCATAATTGTAAAGACATTTTGATCTAAAGTCTTATGCCTGGGCTTGATATTTTTCTAATGTCCTGCTGGATTCCAAAATTTCAAAGCCTATATATATTACGCCTTGTGGAGTTGATTTCATCAGCCTGGGTCTCATCATATGTGAAACGTCTTTTAAAGCTGTTCGAAAAGCACTGCAGGTGTCTCTTTGTGAGACTTTTTGGGGAGGAAAAACATGCCAAGAAGGTTCAAAGCTACATCAAAGCACACAGAGATACTTTAAATAATTTAAAATATGTTATACATTTAGATTTGTCATCAGACTGTTATTGAATCATTTTTCCAAATTCCTTATTATTGTAAGTTCTGGATATAATAAAATTCAGGGAAAAATCCCTGAATTGATGCATTTGACTTGAACCGTTTGAGTATTAATACTGTTTGACTGTGACTATGATTCTATTCACACTGCCTTTAATGCAGAGGTTCTAACCTTGGTCTGTGAGCACTCCTGACATACACATTTCAGTGTTTTCCCTGCTTTAGCTCACCCACTTCAAGTCAGCAAAGGCTTCTTAATTAGCTAATCTGCTGAACTTTGTGTGTTAGAGCAGATAAACACTAAGACTCTGTTACACCAACAAGGATTATGTTAAACTGAGTAAAGTGGTAATCTAAGATTTGTTGAACTATATTTATTTTTATGTTAAACTCACTGCATCATTAAATTTTAATCTCTGATTATTTTTAAAACCTGGTTTAATATTGGGGTGTGTTGCCATATTGAAATATACATAACATATTGAATAGATTTGGATTCTACTATTCTGTAGAAAAACGTTTTCCAGTGTAGTATAATTAATTTAATTAATTTTTTTATTTTATTTTTTACAGTTTTTGTCATAATAAAATTAGCATTATTTTGCTACTTGAGCTGACTGTCAGTGATGGTAACTGAATCTTTTGAAAATTGGTACTCAATATTTTCATAAAACTCTAATTTGTTTTATGAGGAATTCTCCTTTAATAATCCAGCTACTGAAGAGACACAGCAATTTTTAAAAAGTAAAGAATTAGAATTAATTATTGATTTAGATTTAAACCTGATTTTAGAATGTTGAATCAGCTTAGATTTAATGTTAGTTTAGATTAGTCCAAGTTTAAAACCCTCTGGAGTATGAGGGCTTTTTAGACACATTGGTGTTTTCCCAAAGTGTTACACAACTCATCACAAACTCAGCAAAATGCTAATGTTTCATAAATCTATATTTTGATTAAATCTGCTCTAAAATTAGACTTCAAAAACCTGTTTTCAGATGTTCTGATATATTGTGAAAAAACACACTAAACATTTCTAGCCAAGACGTTTGAGCTCTGAACTGAATAAACTGGTGTTGGCTACACACTGCTCATTACAGTTTTTAGAAATTGTATGTGGTTTTATTTCTAAAGCTTAACAAATTTGAGGTGACACATCTGTTTTCCTCAGCCACTAACCCTTCATTGAATATTTATGAGAACACTCAAGGGGAGAGGTCTTTGTTTAGTGAGAGCTCTTAGATTGAGGGGGTCTTTGAACATTGCATGGTCGTTAATCAATCCAACTGGAATTACCATGTCATTATCATATAAATGACAGATCGTATAAGTGGGCGGGAAATAAAGAGCAGCTGTCTGACTCGTGCTGAAAAATGTGTCTTTATTTATGCTCCTCTCACAAATATCTAAAAATATATTTTGATTACACACACACACATATATACTTAAAATTTATATATATATATATATATATAAGTAGACCCTTTAGTTTTCTGGTTTCTGGGATATGTTTAGTTATGTTTCTAGGATGTGTTTTTGTGGAATTCCCTTGGATGGAATCTGATTGGATTTTTTGTTAGTTTAGATAAATCCACATTTCAGTTTGCTTTACTTTTAATCACAGTTTAACTTTTGTGCAACAGTTTGAAGGCATAAACCTTGATTTAATCTAAGTTTAAGCTTAATCCTTGTAGGAGCAACCCACTCAACCCACAATGCACAGGATAGAGGTGCTCCAGTACCAGGGCTGGGAACCATTACTCTAATTTAGATAGTATAATATTCTTTTTCAACATGCCCTCCATCTGAATTGTATTACAGATTGTACATTTAAACCCTAATGATATTTGTATATAAATCAGAACTTGTGATTACTTGTTTATATAATTTTACTGAATTTATAAATTGTTCTTGAGTGTGTTCTGATGCTCTTTAAAATGCTCTTCCTTTGCCTGTGAAGTCTCCTTCCTTGTTTCTATCCTTCGTATTGTGTATCTGCCCTTGGTATCAGTGCCGAATGTAGTGTATCGGCAGAGCGTAGAGTTCCACTCTTATCTTCCGCTGCCATATCACACCCTCACGACTTGCTGCAGCTCTGCATCGCCTCAGGAGTCCATCTCGCCAGTCTTTCCTCTTGCACAGAGGCATGACGACATTAATTGAACGCTGATACTGGAACCGCCGCTCCACCGCTGCGAAACAGCCCCTTCAAGGCGCTAAGCGGCCGACCTCACTTAACAGAACGAGCCACGTTTGAGCAAAAACCCTTTGTTGGAACGTCGATCATAGAAGGGGGAAACTGTAAAAGAGCAAAATTGATATGAATTTACACTCTGAACAGCCACAGCCCACGGTTGTGCGATGAGATGAATAGGCCAGGGCTTCCATCATCGCTGTTAGGCAGATGAATTTCAGTCGCAGCATGGAGTCAGTTTAAAAGATAACACAAAAATTAGAGGTGGCTGAAAAAATTGCTTGAGGATCAAGTTTCCAGATGACTATTGGTGTGTCCTAGACTTTGCAGCAGAGGATGCTCAAAGCCTGTGATCTGGTTCTTGAGTAAAGGTTCACTAGAATAAGTTCTTCTCAAAGAGTTGACATCGCTGACCCTGTTACTTCATCCTTCCTCTTGTTCCCTACGGCCTTCTGTGTAAAGCCTCTCCTCATGTGTGCTCATTAGACTGGTGACAGAAGCTCTACCTGTGCATGACTTGTGCAAATCCCTGAAAATCTCACAATCCAACCTTCTGACTCTTGCTGCCGGAATTTGAACAAGATCTTAATGATTCGACTTTAAGGTGCACCGACATTCATTCTCATATTGCTGGGGCAAGTGCCAACGTTTCAGGGCAGGAGGCAGGTTTCTGCTCCATTTGAACTCAGTACAAGACCGGCAGGGAAGTTGCAGATGTACTTTTTTTGTCGTAACTGCTGCATCCACACTGCATCCGGAATGATTATCAGAACAGATCCTGCCGGGTTGCGTTCCAATCTGTGGCAGCTGGAGAGCACTGCAGGGCAGACACTGCAAGAGCAAGGCAGAAGCCTTCTTGTTAGTTCCATGAGAACTGACCACTCCAATTTTGAATCTGATGTATATTCGCTGTCGCGGTCGAGGTCCGCAAGTGGGATCTCTGGCACGAAAGACAGAGCCGGTTCCCCACTGTCAGCAAGTTTTTAACGCATCAGAAGCTTGCCTTCGATTCAGATCAGTGCCATCCTCTTCAGCCTGCATGGGAGATTATTAGAACAATGTTCAACTATGTCTGTAGCTCTAGTCCTCCATAATTAGAAATCTGACCATGTTTGAGTTCACAAATTCCCTTTTCAACGGCTGCACTCAGGGGCATCGCTCAGCTTTGTGAAGGCTGATTAAATTCCAGTCACTGATTCGGTGGTTAAGGCAGAGCGAGTTAAATTCACAGAGCCTGGTCTGTGATGGCTGTCTTTCTCTGAGGCCCTGGCTTTAATCAGCAGAAGAAGGTTCAGAGGGATGGCTCGGGATGGCCTGCCACATCACTTGTGCCCTTTAGCCCTTCTCTTGGCCAAATACAAGGACTCTTGAGCTGCCTGAATTTGAACTCGGTGGGATTGTCCACGTCTCGCTAGCTCAGTCAGAGTTCCTCAAAATGCTCCGGTCATGGTTGACATTTATCAATTTCGCTGCACTGGAGAGCTTCAGACATGCATGCTGCTCAGGCATTGGCATAAAAATCGATCAAAGCTCTTGTTTATGTCTTCGCTTTGCTACATTATGAAGCAAATTTGTGTACGATAGCAACTGAAAGGAACAGTAAGATGGGGCAGCAACTCAAGCACAGTGCAAATCTGTGTCAACAGATGGTTGATTTGAATTAGTCCAGTTATGTTATTAAACCTGATTTTTACAGTTTTGTGTCTTAGATCTTGATATAATTAGACCTGTTTTGGACTCAAATATCAGCAAATTAGTTTATATATCAAATTATTTGAGCTTTCGGTACTGAGATGCTTCAGCAACATGAATGGAGACAAACAGTGCAGTCTTAAAACAATGATTTTAAATACACTCGCAGGCACTTTTCCTTTCATTTTCACCTCTGTGAGGTGTGAGGCTCGCTGTGCCACGGGTTGTTGTGCCTACTGTCGAGTCTCTCCAAGAAACTGTCAAGAAATCGCAGCTTTAGCTCTATTCGTAAGAGTATGGCTACTTAACCTGTTGTGATTGGGGTAATAATTGTACCGAGCAACAAAAATGGATTTTCTGTGTCTGCAAAACACTTTTGAACTGCTATAGCACAACTTTCTTGCTTGTCCAAGTGGCCCTAGAGTACATCCAGTCACTCTCACCTCCCTGCTGTCAGCTTACTAGACCAATTGTCTGTCCCTCTCAGTCTCAGCATATGGCCGGAGGCTTGTAGTGGACAGTTTGCCCTTAGTGCATTATGAAAGAAGGAGCCCTTTTCTGCAAGCATGTGAAGCGTTTGCAGGAACATTAAACGCAGCATGTCTACGGTACCGTTGTTGGGCAGTTTCAGCTCTTGTTTAACTGACACGGCCATTTCTAAAGCACTGCTTTTCTCGGCGAGACTGCAGCACAAATTACATCATAAATGAAGCTTCGTAGTCTGATTAATACATTTCACAATGCCTTTTCCTTTCTGTGTTGGTCATTTGTGTACAAACAGATGGTTACTTGAACTTGGCATTGTATCATAACTTGCCATCCAGCCATTTTTAGAGATGCTTTGATTTGCCTTCTGCTCTGATGGGATGCCCACAGCCTTCCTGCTCACGACTGTGACAGACATCTTCCGCTTGTCTTGCCAGAATGCTTGGATGTGTCCCAAAGGGATTGTCTCTAAGTTTGGTCCTCCAACACAAAACAATGGTGATTATTACAGTGTTGGTTTGGGTTGCTGGGTAACAGAGTGGACTGAATAAATATTTCTCTATCGTCAATAATGAATACAGTGCATCAAGTGAAGAGGTCGTCTTTATAGTCTGCCTTGACTCTAGGCCTCCGTGTTGGTTGAGGCCGTAGAAATGTCATTCGCGAATGTGAATACTCTGGAGAGAAAAGAAAGGCTTCTCTCTTTAAAAGACTTATTAAAAGTTTAAATGGGAAAGACCTTTTGTAAAGCAGATCATTGCACTGGATTGCTGGTCCCAATGGCAATGAACTGTTTTATATTGAATGGCACCAGAAACCAGTACGCAGGCTGATTCTGTTTTAATAGACTTTCCAGAATACAAAGCATCTTGGGACAGGACTTTTTGGGTTTTGCTGGACACTACGGAGGCTAGTATTGAGTCTGTAGGCTTTATCGGGCTGCAGAAACCAGACTCCTTCACTTCATTGTAGACAGCACAAGTAGCCGCTGCTGAATGAGACAATCAGTTCAATCAGGGCAAGTCTGGGGGCAGCCTCTTATAAATCACACATTGCACGAGCTGCCAAATACTGCACTCATCAGTCTCACACCGGGGTGTCCGTGCGCAAGATACCGAGAATCCAGATTTACATATTTATGCGTTGACTCCTATTATGGTCCAGTGCTTGACCTGCCTCCATTACCAATGCAGAAGACTTGGCTTGGATTTTCAAAGGTCATAGGTTAAAACTGCACACCCAACAGATGTCTGCTTGTCTTAGCATCTACTGTGAAAGTCAATACAGTGTGAAGCAGTGGCATTCATATCCTGATGTATATTGTTTTGAATATAAATGTAAGCTTATGTTTATATTTCTCTAGTGTTTGACATGCAGTCTTAAGTATAAAAGTGCCAGATAGGGTTATAATAGATATACAGTAGTCCCTCATTTATGGCAGGGGTTACGTTCCAGACCCCCCGCGATAGTGGAATTTCCGCAAAGTAGGAACGCATTATTTTAAGGCTTTATAAACCTTTCCCACACTCTTATACATAACCATTTACTTTCCCTTAGTAACTTTTTCCATGCTGTACATGTACAGTACCTTTTAAAAAACATACAGTGGTAACCCTACTTACGAGTTTAATCTGTTAACTCGTTAGCTGGTTTGCTCGTTAGCTGGATGCATTTTCTCCATAAGAATACATGTAAAACTGATTAATCTGTGTCAGCCGGCCAATACACAGTATACTTTAATATGCTAAATAATGTGTTTATATGGGTTTTTAAAACATAAACGAGACGACAACGGCGCTCGTGTAGGCTGGCGGCTAAGGAGTAGAGGAGGACGGGCGTACGTGTATGGCATGGTTACACTTCTCATATGAAAAGTAAAAGTAAAATGTATCTAACTTTCTTGTTCACTATCTTTTGCTACCTTAGCGTCACTTTCACTAGCACTTTCACTTTCACTGGACAGCGGTCAAAGGTAATGACTGACCTCTTCTTCTACACTAGCATCTAGAGGATGCTACGACCACAGCGCCCCTAGCAGTTGGCATACTTGAACAAATTTACGCTACTCGTTACTTTTTACTTGTTAACTGGAACAAAAATATTCCGAGATCTCGACTCGTTACCTGGAATACTCGTTAGTGGGGATGCTCGTAAGTAGGGTTACCATGTATACTGTAATGTTCATAAAAACGTTTTAAACTGTTAAACCTAGATAATGTTAATAACATACATACAGTAATTCTCCATTCCTTTAAGCTCAATCTTCTCTTTTATTGACAGCATCTTTCGGTGGCATTTGGATTTGTTGCCAGCATCCTTAGAAGCCGCAGAACGTTTGGGTGCCATCGTAAGGATTGAATAAATTTTTACAAAAATCTCACAAATACAATATGTACACAACACCACAGATGAAAAATGACGCACTCGTAGCAGTCGAATGCCAAAGTGAAATGAAGAGGAGAGACCTTACTGTACAACGTACACTATGCATATGTAGTGAATACGTATACACAGTACCGCGCATCGAATTCCCTGCAAATTTCAAATTTTACGAGAGCAAAAATTTCCCCAGAAATTATTTTACATTAATAGTTATTAAAATCACGCAAAACAGCGAGTCCACGAAGGTCGAACCGCGAAATATAGAGGGACTACTGTATCTATGTGTAAGAGTACGGGGGTAGATCAGATTATGATGTATGATTGAGCATGACTGGTCATCCTCCTTGTTGTGTATTTCTCATTTTGCATTCACTTGTTACATTGTTGATTCCATTTCAATCTCACCAGTGCTTATGAAGCCAGTTAAATTGATAGTGTTTTCTGAAATGAGCAGTGTAGAGACTTCATTCATTCACTGCAGGTGATGCCACTGTGCACTGTTTGAACTTCGAGGGCTTGGTGTTTGTTTTGCAATCCATTTTCTGATTCAATCAGTCAAGACTTCATTTGGGTGGAGGAAAATCAATTACTGTCGGCCGATCCGCAATTGAGACAGTCAAATTAGTCCTAGGACCTTGGAAATTGAAGACGGCCATTGCCACCCTCTATTCTGTTCAGACCAGATGCTTATCTCTGAGATGCATATGTCCCACTTCACCTTGACTCAGGTCCACGTTCAGCCTGTCACATGATAATCAGAGGGTATGCCGTAGCTTTAGAGTGGAGGGAAGGAATCATTAATATTGAGTGTCATGTGCCACATCGCAACAATAAGCTTTGCTCTCACTTAGCAGGTGAAGAGTCCAAGGTTGAAGTGAGATGTGAAGGCGTTTCTTTTTTGAGCCAACGAGGTAGAAATAAACAGAAGTTGAATGGCTAAGAGCAAAAGAAGAAGAGAAGTAATATAATTAGACGTTCAGTTCCTTTTTCAAAGCTGAATATGGCAGTTGAATTAGCAGTTACATTCCCAGATGTCTGTGTGTATTGTATGTTCATTTATTCCTGTCTTGCATAGCTTGGATTGGTAGAACTAATGTCCTGTATACATATTTGTCAACAGACGTTGCTAATGAAATGTCTTTTAGCCTGTTATGCTTCAATTTGCTCCCAGCCTTGTCCTAGATATGTACTTGAGGCTTCACCGTGCACTGTAATCAGTCACAAATCTCTGAATAGGTCTGTGCACTCATTAATAATATGAGAATTAAATTGGCATGATGGCCTCGGCCCAGACTTTGCTCGAGGCTGTCCAGGTTGGACGAGACGGTCAGCGGTCTCCTGCGCTAGCCATCGGTCCTCTGTCAGACAGAGGTTTATTAGCACGGGTCCGCTTATGTAATCAAGGGTCCAGGATAGCCTCCTACGCAGAAGCATGGAGTGGAACTGATAGATAAGCTCCAGCAGCAGGGCTCATAATGATCAGAGGCTGTCTGAATGAGTTTACTACATACACAGAGGCTCTAATGAAAGAGCCTAATGCCATCAGCAGACGCAGACAAATATGAAATGAAATATCATCACAGAACCCTAAAAGAGAACTTGAGTGTTAATTGAGGGACCCCTTGCTGTGAAGGTCTTTGATTGTTGACACAGCTCTTTAGCTAGAGGAACTATTTGAGATGTGTTTGGTAATTGATTAAAATGAGAATATCTTGCATTACAATCGTCTTTCATGTATTTCTTGGGTCTTAGTAATATCCAGCTGTGGGAGGAGCTTCATATTTGGCCTCTCTTTATGAGCTATTCATTATTGTGTAGTCTTCATTTTCACTGTCATGACCATCACGATCATCATAGTGATCATGTAGCCACGCCCTTATTCACACTCCTCGACCTATTTTTCAAATTACAGTCAGGAAGGGTTATCCAGTCATCATTCCTTCTGAAATCAGGGATATTGATAGAGCTTGTCCTTTTTATTGTACAGACTCCATACATCTTATGTCTTTGCTGTGCTGTGAGGATTTGATTGTATTCTGCCACATTACTTAGGTGAGGCACTGATTGATGATGGATTAGTTTGGAATTCCGAAGCAATGGAATGGAGCGTCAACAGTCCAGGGAATGTAGTTCAACCACAGCCCAGTGCTAAGAGCAGTGGCGGTTTATGATATGGGCGATATGGGCACCTGCCCAGGTCAGCACAACATCAGGGGCGGCATGAGGGCAACTTGCCCCACCCCTAGTGAGGTTGTTTGCCCAGGGTTCTAAATGGGCTACAGCCACCACTGGCTAAGGGGGCTTTAAACCTGTTTAGCTGACACTTGGCATTGGGGATGGTGACCTTAGGATTGTTTGTGGCTGTTCCCGAGCTTACTGTTCTATTGGCAATGCTTTATATGGACATTATCCATCCATCCATCTTCTTAACTGCATAATCTTGGTCAGGGTCATGGTGAGTCCCCTACCCTTTCATTGGGCGCTAGGCAGGGCATTACACATAGCCTGGACAGGGCACCAATCAATGTCTATAGACATTCCCTTGCACACACACACACACTATATATATATATATA
>BRDA01062046.1:0-19478 GCA_036984385.1 Crenuchus spilurus | reverse complement strand
TCTTATTGGTACTTGGTATCGGCAAGTACTTAAATGTAAGTACTTGTACTCGTACTCGGTTTGAAAAAATGTGGTATCGGTGCATCCCTACTTACTGATTTAGTTTTAACACGAGTTCTCTTTGCTGAGACAGTTTACATTAAGAATAAGCTTCAGGACTTCACATAAACACCCTTAGAGAAGTTACCCAAGGAAACCTTTTCAAATCACACACAGAATCTGGCATCAATAAGTGGCAGCAGTGGTGGGCAGCACTTTGACGCAGACTGGCTATGAGCCCAAAGCATTTTTAGAAAGCCTTTATGATTTACTTTAATCCTCTAATCTATTCACCAATGGCTTTACTTTCAGCACTTCATTTCTGAAAGCTCCCATATCAAAGTGATTTTTCCCCGTCTCTGAGGGAGGACAGTGGAATGAGTGAGTATCCATTTTCAATAAGAAATCCCAGTGCCAGCCAACCCCTGTTTCCACAGATTATACCATATCTGCATTTTTATAAAGCTGTTAGCCAATTAAGATGATGTCAACATGTTCTGAACTTAAAACTAGTTTCTGGATTTCATCGCCTTTGGTTGCGCAAGACTGAGGCTAATTTTTCCCCTTACCATGTGTGCCAAATGGGTTGTTTTAGTTTTCTGGACACATCCTTACAATTCTACATGAATTATACGTTGAACTCACATTCAACTGCTGCATGTGTATAAACTGTGCACGTACAATAAGACGTTTCTCAAAGACATGCCGGTTTGCGCTTTGCCTTCACAGGGAGTTATTCTTGCAGTGGGATGTCTTTGGCATTTACTACTCAATGTTTTGAGTTGACGGCCCATAAAATCACAACAGACCCAGCGTGCAAAGAGCCTCTGGGGTTGTGATGACGCAAGGCCGGTATCCAGAGCCAGCAGTGAGCATCGCTGCGGAGAACAGCACAGCAAGGGCAAGAGAAATAGACAGATGAGTGTTTGTGTGTGCTTGTGTGTTTAAGACAGAAAGAACTCCATGCTCTCCACGCTCAGCATGTGCGCAACTGTACGCTCTGTCTCTCCTCTCAGAGAGAAAACATCAGAGGTTAAAGTTAAGTGTCCCGGTCTGGCCACGTGGTTCTGTACATCTGGGCGCACTTATTAAAGGTGCTGTACATGATTCTGGAGAATGGCTGTTGATGTTTGAATGGTAAAACAAACACATCCCTCCCTTCAGTGCTCCTTTCCAAGCTCCACCCCCATAATTACTGCACATGTAGTGCAAAGTTATAGGGCTTTAGGCTTGCTGACCAAAAGAAATATAGAGACAAGAACGTCATGACCAAAGGCGCAGCACCAAATTCTGAGCCCTATGCACAAGCATTGCCGAGGGCCCCCCTCCTATTATTAAATATTATTTATTTTAATATTTAAAAGTAAATCAAATTCCAGACTCCTCAAGGGCCCTCTTCCCCACTGGGGCCCTGGTGATGCAGTACCACTTCTCCCCCCTGAGTTGAATTATGTGTGTTTGATTAAGAAGATCAACAAATTGTGTAGGAATCCTCCCTCCAGGACTAGAGTTTGACACCCCTGGTTTAGACAGGTTAATTCCAAAAACAAAGACACTCGGCTGTACAGTGTAATCTGTTCAGAAAACAATTTTATACCTGGGGCTCCAAAGCCTGGGCCTAGTACTGCCCCTGGTTAGCATTAGCTAGCTAGGTTAGCAAACTGTTGCTACAATTACTGCTGCAACTGTTAATTGTGTGAAACAGCAAAAATAAGTCAATGTTCCTCAACTATCGAGCAGGAATAGCAACATCCTCATCCCTTCTCATGCTTTCCAGCATTCAGAGGCATCCCACCAATGTTTGGATGGGTCTTCTGGACAAAAGCACCAACACTGCTTGATGCTGATTGGCTGGAACATTGTTGTGTTTCTTGATCTGAGCTAATTTGTTTCTCATTTTGTTTCACTTTTTTGTTATGTGAAAACAGATCAGAGAGCTAGTGAACTGCGAGGAATCATTCGCTGAAGTGTGTTAAACTGAAATTGTGTACAGTACCTTTAATGAGAAATGCGCCAAATGGCTTTTTAAAGGTCCTGTTGTTCATTAACCTCTCAAATGATAGTGATTCTACACTTCAATCCAATAGTATGGATGGGTATGGAAATGGGGTTTTAGGTTTCCATATACCAACAATTTTCCCTTTAAGGGTTATTTAATTTTTTTCTTTTTAATTTTTAATTTAATAAATTAGAATTTTTTGTACATTTTACAATAAAAAGCTGAAGCTCCTTTATTTAAAAAGGCTCTAAACGAACAGAAAATGTTCATTCTGTTGTGTGAATATGAGATTTTTGGCTACATTTGCCAACAAAAGGCAAAGTTTAATGTTAATTTTTTTCCATAATATTCCACCATCAGTGATGTACTCTTACAGTATCTTTCAGATATTTAGTCAGAAATGTTTGTTCTGTCAATGAACATTTTGTCAGATCTCTTTTGAAATGAACTTGCTTCTGTCCAAACTGTGGCCTGCAGTGTTTGTCTTACAGCCATCCACAAGGGGGACTGTCTTGAGATGGACAGAGTACAGCTCCAGCAAGCCAAGAAGGAGAAAAACAGCTGGAAGAACAGAGAAGCCTGCCAGGGCACGTCCGCGAAAGCACATCTCCGAGCCCGCACACCCTGCACTTTCCCATTTTTGCGGCCCTTGGACTTAACTGTGACTAAAGGCTTCTTGGCACCCATGGACAATGGTGGAATGCCGGCAAAAACATACGCTGGATTTCATTAAGGCAAAGATGCTTTGGTTCACCTCACTGCCCCTTTCAACCTTGATCTGTTTGCAGACCATAACTTTTCCTTCAGGGCATCAATAACTCAAACAGTAAGTGTTTCTGGCCCTACCAGTGAGGATGTGTCAGAAACGATACATCTTTCTGGCCCAATAGTCAATGCTTTTCAACCTCGATTCCAGACTAAGCTCATCCTTGCGATAATTTTGTCAACTACCCTGATGCTCTAAACTCCTTTTCTTCTAACCCCCTGCAAGATGTCCTATTCCTGAGGTCAGAGTCTACCTTAATCTTATCCAGCTCCTTACCAAGAGTAGTAGTCAAAAGTTTGGACACACCTTCTCATTCAAAGTTTTCTGTTTTTCCTATAATGTAAAACTCATCCAGACTATGAAGGAACACATAAGGAATCATGTAGTAAACTTAAAAGTGTTAAACAAACCAAAACATGTTTTAAATTCTTCAAAGTAGACACACAACTGATGTCTCAAACACATTAAGAGGCAAGAAATGCAAGTCATGAACTCTTGACAAGGCACAGCTGTTAACTGAAAGTCATTCCAGGTGACTACCTCATAAAGCTGACTGAGAAAATGCCAAGAAAGCTGCATCTAAGCAAGAGGTGCCTACTTTAAAGAATGTAAAATATAAACATATTCTGGTTTGTTTACTTGTTTGTTTACTAAATTATTACAGATGTATTTACTCATAGTTTGGATGACTTTAGTATTAATCTACAATGCAGAACATTTTTAAATAATAAAAAATAATCCACCATCGTTGCCTCTTTTGCTCCATTTTCATGAAACTTCTTAAGAGCAGGAGTACTGATGCATCTTCTAGAACAGATTCTTCTTGTTTACTATGACAGTACAGCTACAGATCTCTCAGTTCTCAGCAGCAACACATCATTTTTCACTTTTAAAAGTAAATTCACATATTTAGTACCACTGAAGTCTATGAATACAGCTTCCAAAATTGCTATGTACCAGTTTTTTGGCATGTTTGAAAGCAAACAGAGCTTTGGGAGTTTGTTTTCTTGATCATTGTGCACAATTCATGAAAAGAATACCAAGTGTTTGTGTCATGAAAGTGCGTGGGTGTAGCATGCCATTATTTATAAAGGGACGTCTATTGTTACAGCAGTTCAATTCAAACCCAAAGAAGAAAAGACTATTTCTGGATCCACAGGGTGTGTTTTCTATCAGAAATGTTATCACAGTAATGAGGACATATATGTTGATGTATAGAACTGGTCAACTATCACTCTACGGAGAGGCCATCTAAGAACTCCTACACAAATTCTTAGAGTTCCCTCCCCTCCTACAGTCATACAGTCTGAAGCTCGTACTACCACCATAAGCTGAAGGTGTGGTCTAACCTTTAATGACAGATACAGATCACTTACAAACACAAATAAAGACAGTCAAAGAAAAAAGATAAGACCAAGGAAATCAAGCCAGTTTGCTAGTGCCATCCATTCTTTGTTTTATTACTGGACAGTTTATTAGTGCATGTTTTGGTCCTCCTAAGTTTCTTTCCATCTTTACTGCCCCCTCCCCCAGCTGCCCCCTCACTTACGCTGGGACAAGTTGTGGCTTCATGCATTCCACCCAAGAGCCTAAGAGGCCTCTGCCACATGGACCTAAAACTAGAGGCATGCAGTATGTATATGCGCCCTCAATGACTTCCATGTGGGAGAACGTTTTCTTTGAATATATAGAATAAGAGCAACAGAAAATCAAATACAAAATCTTGCACGACACCAAATGCAGAACCTTCAACTGTACATCCACTGCCATTAACTCAAACTAGTGCTCCAAAAATGGGTGAAATTGGTACAATATGGATACCATAATTTAATTTTAAAGACATATTTTGTATTCATTACATGTAAAGCGACATGTTAAGACCTTTGAATAATAATTTACTCAAACTCTAAATGAAATATTCTAATGCTCAGATTTCTCATTTTCACGAGTTATAAGTCATACTGATCAACAGTAAAAAAGACTTGAAATGTCACTTTATAAGTAATGAATATGAATTAAGCAAGTTAGATTTTTGAATTAAATTATTACAACTTTTTCATCCATCCATTATCTTATCTGTTTAATCCTGATCAGGGTCATGGTTAGTTCCCTAGATTCTCAACGGGCACAGGACAGACTATCCTAGCCAAGTACCAATCCATTGCTGGGTACACACTCACTCACGCGCACACACACAAACAATTTAGAGAACTCAATTCATCTGATCTCCATGTTTTTGGACTGTGGGAGAAAACCGGAGAACCCGGAGGAGACCCACACAGACACAGGGACATGGAAACCCCACCCAGATTGGGACTTGAACCCAAGATCTCAGCGCTCAGAGGCGAACGTGGTAATGAACATTTTCACCATATTCTAATTTTTGAGATAAATACCAAATACCAGGATTGGCGCCCTGTCCTGGGCTTAGTTGGGATAGTGTAATGCCCTACTCTGCACCCAGTGAGGGGGTAGGAGACTAACAACGACCCTGATAAGGATTAAGCGGATGGGATAATGGATGAATGGATGGATGGATGGATGGATGGATGGATGGATGGATGGATACCAAATTCCAGATAAAATGTACGTCTGATTCCATTTGCTTGAATTTTATAGATATTTACCAAAAATAAGTATCTATAAAACTTCTAAAGTAAAGTGTGACCATTATTTCCTGATTCTGTCCTTGTACTCTTTCTTTACTGCTCATGTTAACACAGAAATGAGAGAAACATACAGATCAAAACTGAATTAATTCTATTTGTGGACTCTCAGACAATACTGCACAAACAGAAACCAAACAACTGTATACAGACTAATATTAGTACTGTTGACAGAAATAAAGTTTGTTTATGCCTCCAGTAGTCATACTTGTCCATGTTTACACACTATACACATCACTTTAATCTGGTTATTCAATTTCCATTGAAATACAGTATTCCTTCTGTCAGGTCCTTGTGTATCTTCAACCTGTTATGTGATCATAATTTAGTTTAAGCTCTCCAACTGCACTTACTCTCACTGTGGTGATGAGCTTTTTTCTTACCGGAAGACACTTCTGTGATTCTAGGTTAACTTACCAAAGCTATTTATTATTAAATATGGACTATAATTCAAATGTCTACACGTGACACTGTGGTGAACTCTGTTCTGAAGGTTTTGTGTTAAAGGCCAGTGGAGCTCCAATGGCAGAGAGATGTGAGACATGGATTAAGAGAATAAAGGTCACAATAACTTTAGTCTAATCAAACACTAAGCAGAGTTCACCAGTCTGAAACTTCTCACAAATTGTGTGTGTGTGTGTGTGTGTGTGTGTGTGTGTGCGCGCGTGTGTTTATATACTCAAACCAGCCACTCTGTCCATGTTATCAGTTCCACTGACCATATAGCTGCACTTTGTATTTCTACAGTTACAGACTGTAGTCCATCTGTTTCTCTGTATACTTTATTAACCTCCTTTCACCAGTTCTTCAAAGCTCAGGACCCTCACAGAGCAGCTATTATTATTATTATTATTATTATTATTTCATTATTATAATAATTAATGATCAATTATTAATAATAATAATAATTATTATTATTAATTATTATTATTATTATTATTATTATTTCATTATTAATAATAATTAATGAACAATTATTAATTATTAATTATTATTATTATTAATTAATGATCAATTATTAATTATTATTTACTTTATATATATATATATATATATATATATATATATATAATTTTATTTTATTGTATTTATTTTTTTTACTGTTGATCAGTCAGGCTTATATCTTATGACAACCAGAAACTCAGATTATTTAAACAGTATTAACATACTAATTACTAATACTAATTAATTTTAATTAATACTAATTAAAAGTAAATTAAATTACTGAAATATGACTTTATGTGTAATGAATATAAAATCACAGTTTACCTTTATGAATTAAATTATAAACACAAATGACCTCATGACATTCAGGTTTTTGGAGATGTATACTCAGACGCTCTGTTGAAGAAACACTCAGTATGTGCTTCCTTCAGAGCTTTCTTAGAACCGTCTCACATCATCTTTGAACACACTTGAGTCTCGTCGACCCTTATATGCATGCAAAGCAGATGTTGTTGCTTCGTTGGCACAATTATCCAGGATGTGCTTCAGCTTTTGCAATGTGAGACAAAAAGAAATGTATGTTTCCATGGTTACAGGTACACAGTCGACCGTGTATAGACAGATCTGTACTAGGGTCTCCATGCCAACCACTCAGCGCCACGAACACACATCATTGACCATCGCTGACATGGCATAAGGGCCCTCAGCAGAAAAGGACAGGTCACACAATCAGGGCATCTAAATTTGTACCCCATGCAAAGATGGTGAGTGTTTCTATTCTGCGTCATTCACAACAATTCATTTGTTTACAATGCTTAGTAACGTGGTACTGTTTGATAGAAAAGAGAAACGGATGAATGAATCACATCTTACTGAAGCACATCTCTTCTTAACCCTTACTAGTCACAACTGTCGCTGGCATTAAGAAGTCTATGTTGTATTAATTGTATTGTTAATGTTATGTTATGTAGTGTTGTATTGTTCTATTCATGATAGCAAGCCATGCTGGCCTAGATGATACTACCACCACCATGTTTCACAGGTGGGATGAAGTTTTTGTGCTGGAATGTTTCTCCAAAGTTTCCCTTTATGCAAACTTAACTCATCATTTACACCAAAAACATCTATTTTGGTCCAGGATGCTGACTAATCATCACCACACTTCAAACCCAACTCATCCCAAAAGTACTGGATGAAGCACCATCATTCCAGAGAACACTCCAGCTCAATACTGGGGGTCTTTATACCCCTCTAGCTCACATCTGGCATTAGACGTGGTGCCAACAGGTTCATGTTTATCTGCTCTAGACAATCCTGTTCTATTGGCAGTACTTCTCTACAGGGTCTATTGGCCCATCTGTGACAGCAATGGGTGCAACTTAAAGCTGAATTCATTCATTAGAAGGGTCGTCCACTAAAATGTGGACATCATGTGTAGTTGGTGCACATAGCAGCCAAACTGTAACAAATACAGTACACTTTAAAGAAGGCCTGTTATTGTTTTGAAGCTTGCACATTCTTCACATTCAATTTGATCTAACTTTAGGCCCACGCAGCACATGTCCAACACTTTGCCTAAAATACGAGAGGGACAACAGCTTGTGTTATGACGCAAAGGACATTTTTTCCTCCTTAATTGAATTACAGCCATGGTGAATGCGACGTGCAGACTCACGTACACTCTCGGTGTTAATAGATGGCATTCACCACATCTAAAAGAGAAGAACAGCATATCAACACAAGCCAAAATAGCCAAAAGTCATGTCCATTTGTGAATGTTTCCATGGTGCAGAAGACTAGATCATGCCCTGTAACCTATCTACTGTGGACACCAAAAGGATCAATAAATCTGATGGGATTCATATGTGGAGCATAGGGCAGAGTATTTATAATCAATCTGCATGTGTGCATGACTGTTAGACACTGTCTCAGTCACGTGGAGGTGAGATAATAAACACAATGCAACCAAACAAAGAAGTACTGAAAGGTACTTGAATTGCACACCTGTAAACAAACACAATGACATGTCAAGTCATGACATACTGTAGTATTACTGGTTTTTATTCTAAGCTAATAAACATGTATTAATATTATTAAGTGTCAAATTGATTCCAACTCCTGTCGATCACACGGATAGTGCTCTGTCTGGTCTTCTTAATGGCTCGATCATGATTGTATTCATCCATCTTCATGTTCTGCTGACTCAAGCGTAACTGTCCTTTCCAACCTGTTCTTCTCATAAAGTGTAAATAACAAGCTCCAGTTTGGTTATCTGGCCTTAATGTGAATGTTGATTTTTCTTGTGCCGATTTTTCAGGATCCATCATCCATATCGAATGAGAAAACTGCAGTCTGGACAGTCCTCATCTTTGTTTATACAGGCACATTATTACATTTGGAAGATATTCTCAAACTCATCCTTGTTTAGCTGAGTGGTAAACTGTGTTGGATTTCTTGACTCTTGGATCTTTCTTGGTAAATTTATAACGGTACGGGGAGCAGACTAGAGGGTGAGCAAAATTTGGATGCTCTCTAACAGATGGCTACCATGTTTTAAGAAAAACCCGTCAGTAAAACCCACCAGGTTGGACTCTGAGTACAGATAGAGGAGGTGGTAAAATTCATATCATCTCTGCAGCACTGGTTTATCCTTTTTATTAATTTCATTCATAACCTCCTCCTTTATCTGCACTTGAAGTTCAACCAGGTGGCTTTTAGCTCCCTAAAAAAATGGGGCACCAATTGTCATCTATAATGCTGTTCTATAAGACAGTCCACTATTTCTGCATGTTCTCCATCAATAGTAAAATGATCATTTTTTCCTGTTGTCACAGTCGATGTTCACTGCATTTTTTCATCTTTTCACTCTGTTCTTTAAATTTTTTTAGGTCGTGATGATTTTCCACTGTAGTGTCATCATATTGGAGGTTTTTGATGTTTCTTCCAAAAATCATGAATCATTGGTCAATCCTTGGTCTTCCACCAGTTTTGCTTCTCTCGTTACGTGTTCAGTGTACAGATTAAATGAACCTCGATTATCGTTTGCCCTGATTATCGTACAATTCGGTTATCATCCATTTTTTTTCAGGAAAATTTTGTCCCAGTTATCTTTCATCCGCCTGGGTTTTCGTCAACGTGCCCACGTGACTCGCTGCTCATATTGTGAAAACAAAGCATCGACCCACATGTTCAGCATTCATTCTGGCTTTGTATCTTGAGTGAACATCACCTGGCGTGTTCATCCAAAACATTTTCATTGTCTTTCCCATGTTTATTGTGCTTATTTATTGAGTGCGGCAGAAACAGACCTCTCTGGACACATTTCCGTACGCCAAGAAGAGTCTTCAGTAAAGGAGTGATGTCAAATGTTCATTTATCCATTTCATTAGTCTTTTATTTTTGCTCAGGTTTAGAGTGCGGCAGTTTGGTCCTGCCAGCAATCTTTGTTTTGTACACCAGTTATCAGGGTTTTTGGCCACTATTTATTTTGCGCGGTACTGCTGTGTGCCGTCGCTTTAGGTTGACGTGCAGCAATTCCCAGGAGCTCTTTTGTTTGGGTGCCTCTCGAGTTTTTGGTTTCTTTTCAAAGTTCTTTGGTTTTTGTCTGCTTTGTGCTTGGTTACAATCAGAAGTTTGGATACGGTCTCATGATAGTTTTCCACATGTAAAGCTACAGTTATTCTATATAAAATGTATTTTTTGTTAATATTTTGGAGTGTCTGGGACAGATTAATTGGATTTACATTATTTCTTATGGGAAATATTGCTTCAGTTATCATTCATTTCTGTTATCATCAGGCACTTTAAAACAGATTAATGATGAAAACCGAGGTTCCACTGTGCCGTGAAAGAATGCAGCCATGTCTAACCTGCTTTTCTGTCATGACTGTTGCTTATTGAGCAGTGTAGAGATTCCTCATCAGAGTGAAAATGATGTATAATTTTTTGGGACAAATGCTTTGCTGTATAACAAAACATTGTTATAAAACATATAATACAATATATTAGAATAAATGTTCTAAAGTCTATTGTAATATAATCATTTTTAAATGCTCCCCTAACAAGTTATTTTCTGAAATCTGTTGATTGTTGCAATTTCCATCAGGTTTTCCCCGCAAATAAATTGTAATATGAAGCTCAAAAATTGTCCTTCAACAGACTGTTCAAGAAAAAAAATGGAGAAAGCCAAACAATGATGCTCAGCCAACCCTGATATGAAAAATCATGTTCTGTGCTAAGAGAAATGCACATGTGTCACAGAAACATCTGCTGTGTGCACAAACATGTCTGCTCCCAGAAATCTCTGAGGAGGATATCGGTCACACACACACACACACACACACACACACACACACACACACACACACACACACACACACACACACACACATCTGTGCCTGTGAGGTAAGACACTCCAAGTAAAACTGGGGAAGGGGCCTCCTGTCTATTTTTCTTCAGGATACTGATTGGAAGTCCTGGAGAATATCGTTGTTATCCAAACATAAACAAGTATCTCCAGAATAGTACATTTACAGAAGACACCAAAAACAATTCTGGAGCATTTCTATCGGTCCAAATGTCATTGCATTTTCACACAAAGTAAAGAACATCTGCTCAGCTCACATTACGCAGAAAACTAACAATATCAAAAACGCTTGTTTTTCTTTGGTGGTGATACGTTCATAGTACAAAAACACAGTCCAAGAGATATCTCACTCTGTTTTTTGGCCATTCCTGTTTCCTTTCTGTTCAGGTGTTAACATCTCAGAGAGTTTGTGTGTCCGGCTGGATCATCACTGGAGCTAACATGTGGTGGCAATTATGGATGCTGGCAGCCTGTCAGAGAAGTAAGATTAATGCCCCTTCCACCTGCTGCTGCCAATTTGTCAGCCCGTTATCACTCGATTGGTGGGAAAAAAGGGGCGGACCTTGCTGAAGTCAACAGCAAAAAAAAAAAAGCAAAACTGCATCTGGAAGATAATGTGATGATGCAAGACGCCGTTTCAAGCAGTGAAGAGAAACAGATTGCTTGGTAAACAAAATCTAAAAGGAACTTGACAGAATTGGGGTACATATGTAACTGATACTTTCAACTAAATAAAACAGTGAAAAGAATTTATTGTGCTGAACATCGTTATGTAATCACATGGGAAAGGGAAAGCATGTCGTGTCAAGTAACTGAGGCCACAAAGTACTCATTTTTTGGAGTAAGGGTTTTGGACACAAAGTTTAAAGCACTGCTCGATCTAGAACTTCAAAATCTGGAAGCAATCGTTGCACCTGCAGACCATCACCACAAAGACCTCAACAGCTTCAAGGCTACCCAGAGCAGTTAAGATGGTGTTACTATTGCATAATGTGCTGCATTACATAATTTCCTGAAGGTTTCATGCCACCAAATTCTTGTGTCACACTACTATTCCACAATAAGAGCTGTAACACTACATAAGACTTTTGCAAAGTTAGATACAAAGTCACACTGAAGCACTTTGACTGGTTTCCTGCAACCAAAATTAGTCCTCTAACATCACGATGTATCAACAGAACAACTTCTAAGTTTGCCATTAATTTCAAGCTTGTGCATTATGCATTGTAACAAAATATTCCTGTTTGCCAAACCGAGTCACTATATATATTAAGGTGTTTAACTTAACACAATGTGATTGTGCCATCTCTACCAATCGGTAGAGGTATAGTAAACTAAAACACATCCACTAGAGGTTGCTAGAAATAACGTTCTTGTCTGAATGCAAACCAGCAATGCTTCATAGCCAAACCACAAAGAATAAACTGGTTCAAATGCTAAAAAACCATTGAACCACACAGATGAGTGGGGAGGTTATAGACTAAACAATATTAGCATGTTATTGCACAGCTTTTGTTTGTGTATGTTCTGATTTGACCATAAACTGTAATCTCATTGTATGCTTAAAGTGCACATTACAAACTGCAGAGTCTTTAAAAAACATTGACTGTTTTTATTATTGCCCCCCTACCCCAAAAAGATAATAATTCAATTTTGTTACAGGGTTAAAGTTCTTTAATCCTGATGATATTACTGTACAATTAGGTAATCACCAAGTAATTCAATCAAATACATAAATAAAGTTCTTTCAACAAAAATTGTGCACTAAAATGAAAAGTTTAGCAAAAAACTCAATGATACATACAAAATGTTTATTTACAAAATCAACAAAAATTTTTTTACATAAAATTTAGATTTAAAACGGCATCAGAACTGAGAAGTACTGGTACATAATCACAGACGTAACACAAAGCGCAGGGTTCTGTATTACACAAAGGCGAGGTTGCATTGCTGAAACTTAACTCACACAAGTTTTCAAGTCTCATCAAAAGGCAAGAACCTTTTTACCTCCCCTCCATCCTTCTCTAATACCCATGCTTTTCCTCACTCTCTTCTGCAGCCACTCTCTCTGCTGCCGTGGAATGTGCATAATCTCGTCTCGCATGCCACAAGGTAAATCCCTCGCTCAGGAAATCAACACTGCAGTGAGCTAATGAAGTTTGTTTCATAATTACAACACCCAGCGTGGAACAGAGTCTGCTGGCTCTCCTGCTCAGTTACTGCACATTCATACGAGAATACATTTCTACCTGAAAGACTCTTCAGTAAACTAAATGATTTTCACTGAGACTTTGTTTAATTCAGAGAACTACATACAGTTCACTGTGTGGCCTGGATGGTTATTAGCAGTTACACGGTGAGCTGTGTCAACACATGCATTTGATGATGCTGAGATTCAAAATGGACAAGGAAAGAGACAATAGTGAAGGGATGAAAAGAAGAGACAGGGCCACAAAGTGTGTTTGTTATGAACCAGCGTGTCACACCCCGTACCCATCATTTTAGTGTTTTCTGTCCCCATGTGCTTTTTTGTCACTCCCCTCTGGTCTCTATGTCTCCTCCCCCAGTCACGCTGTGTTATTATTCTGCCCTGCTGTGTCATTAGATGTGTGATTAGGTGTGCTACATAGCCCCTCATGTTTCTGTGTCCCCTGTCAACCATTAAATGAATGTCTGTGAATGTCACATGCAGGTTAGGTTTATTTATATAGTATATGTTCCTGTATGTTTGTAAAGCATTCAGTCACAGTGTTTAGGTTGTTTGTCATTAATAAAGACCTGAGGACGCCCACCTCTGCATCTTCTCCTCTCCAACTGCTTCAACCATCCCCCACACAACATTACACAGCCACAACTAGCCAGAACAATTGCAAGGCTTAAGCATTTCAGCAGAAAACCTCTAATCATTTGTCTCCAAGAAGGTAGACTGTTATATATTTTATATTAATTACACATAAAGTGACATTTCAAGCTTTAGAAACAGTGTTTGAATAGTAATTTACTCAAACTCTAAATGAAATATATAACATAATAATTTGAGACTTTGAATAAACAGGTCTTGGCTGCACGGCTGATTACAGTTTATAATAATTGTATGTGAGTTTATTTCTAAAACAAACTGAATGTGAGGTGACAGTTTTTCATTCATTCACTGGATCCTAGTCCATTTTTGGGACAGGTGTGAGGTGAGGTGTGAGAAATTTTTGTTCATTTGTACATTCTTGGGCCACTACGCCACCGCTACTGGTTTGTCCAGAATTACCATGTCGTCATCATATAAATTGCAAATGGCGGGAAAAAATGTGATGCGCTCCGACTCACACTGAAAAACGTGTCTGCGTGTTTAAGCTCCTCTCACAAGAACCTAAAAATATAGTTTGATTCACTCTATATATATTTGAAAAGTTGAAGTTGTTTATAAATCTTGCAGACTTATAGAAGTGGTAGTATTGTATAACAGAGGATTCAAGCGGAATTTTGGTTTTGTTCCCGCAGGCGGGTCTAACGACTCCAAAAAGTAAAAGATTTTTTTTTGTTCTCTAAAAAACAATTAGTCATTCATTATAAGTTTTTGCAGTTTAAGCTATTTGGGGTCAGTCACAGCTTTGGGGTAGCTGTGGCCTAAAGGTTAGATAAGGAGCTTTGGGACTGAAAAGTCACTGGAACCAACAGGAAAATCCATTCACAGTAGGATTCAGGATTCTCCAGTAATCTGTCATTTGAACATAACCAGTAAAACATGAAGACAAAACTGTTGAAAGCTTCTAGACCAGGCAGCATTTCCAACATGGAGATCAGAGGTTCCTAACGGCCACACTGTGAAATTAAGTTGACAGTCTACAGTAAATTATAGCTAAGAATCATCCATTTACCCACCAATACAAACACAAACACACACAGCCTGTTACGACCGCAACACACAGCTACCCTCAAATGAAGGCATGTCTTGACAATCGCTCGTCAGGAGGGGAGAGGAAAAACTGTAATCTTGTGTAACTGCTTTGCTATGAGTCTCCTGTCACATTTATTTAACAGATAGTCCTGTCCACTGTGGGAGGGTGAACGCTGTCTCCCTCAGCTCTGCACTACAGCCTCAAGCCACAGGCGGCTCACCAAAACCAAACAACACTGCGGTAGGAGTCTGTTAGCTTAAAAGCTGAAGTGTTATTTGATCTGGAAGCAGGAGCTTCAGTCCAAATGCTAATGTTTACCATTCATACCATAATCAAATACAGACACTAATTAAATATTTGCATTTTTATTCTAAAATGCACTTTTCCAAATGCCTCTTGTGCTATCTGCAAATGAAGAAAGTGGCCTGAGCACATTTGGAGGACCATGTTAGTCAATTCACTCTGTCCATACTGATGCAAATACACAACAAACCTACTTCTGTTTTAAAAAAAAGCAGCTTTTCCCTCTCTAACAAATCCTCAGCATGAATGTAACTGCTGCACTTGTTAAAAACGCAGAAACAAAAAATCCATTTGCAACAAATGATCTGCAAAACAGTATACGTTGCATAATCATTTAAACTGGAATGTTTCATGAAGCAAGACTTATCAATAAACTAAATAACGAGCCAAAAGTGGCAACTGTCCAAAAACAGAATATTACTCTTAATGGACCGGCCTGACGTTTGGTGGAGGCGTTCAGTCATACATATTAAGTGTATCATCCAGGCTCAGCAGACTAAGGCGCTGTCACTATGATCTGAGGATCACTAGTTCGAATCAACATGCTGTTAGCCATCGGCAGCCGGGGCCTGAGAGAGCAGAATTGGTCGTGCTTTCTGTGGGTTATCCAGAATAATAGGGAATAAAGGGAATAATAGGGAATAATGTGCTCCATACAGGACCTTTGGGATGAGCTGGAGTGGAGTTTGTCATGCAATCAAATCCACAGCAGTGTTCCAGCCTCTAGAGTAAAGACTTCTCAGAAGAACAAAGAATTCATGCAGCAACTGAGGAAATTGTAGATGGATGTTTTGCTCAGTATTGAATACTAGGCATAGATTATTTATTCAGCACATTGCTTTTGTCTGTGCATCATTTGTTTATTAGGTTCCTTATTGAATTTTGATAGTTAGATTACTGATATTGGCACCTGCCTTCAGTTATCGGATGTGTTGTAGTGCAGCTGGCTGTATAAGCACTGGAGTCTATGACAAATCTAGTGCTTGGTTCTTAATATGTTGTTTGCCAGCGGTTGAGGTAACAACTTCAGAACTGCCTGATTCCTCCCATATTATAATAACATCTACTTCTCAAATTTGCCAGGACACATTTAGCAAGTTGACTGCTTTATTGTTGTTCAGCTCGGTATGCTGTATGTTTCCTGCTGAGAAGGGTTCATGAAAATGTGCGGCACATCTTCTGAAAGATGTTTCCATAAACATGCAGCATCTCAACATCCATCAACAGATGATATGGTTCAGGAAATTAGAACAAACACTCCAAATCCTTCCACATTTCACCAGGTCTTCAACATCTTTCAAACAGCACTCAGTAGCAATGCTGTGGTGATTGCCTCGTGACAGCTTTGATGCTGACAAGTAAAGGCAATTGTGAATACAGTGGTGCTATAGTGGAAATCTTACTTTTATCCACTTTTCACTCAGTGAATGCCATGAGCAGTGGAAGTGTGAGGGTGGTTTTTTCATAGAGCTTGGACTGCTTTGAGAAGTTCTGGCATAGAGAAACCCAGAGGTGCCTATAGAAGAATGTTGAGCACTGGCATGCAATGCTTAAGGCGGTTTAAGAATGTGGTCAGTTCGAGTTAGATATGCAGAAAATAAAAACTTCTATAAACAAAGATAGGAATAAGTGTTACAGAAGATGAAAACAGCCCCACAAACCACATCCAGACACTCTAACCCAGATTATAACCATGTAACGCTGATGCAACTCACACAAAAACAGTACTAGCCAGGTAATTCATATACACAGCTTTATGGCAACGTTTATAAACTTTATATTTCTTTAAAATAATCAGGAATCACTGCAGAAATCACAGTATTGTAGTTAGCTTCTTATTTGAATCTTACCAGGTGCCTAAACATAAGTCTTGCACCAGAATAAGAAATTTGAATAAGAAGATAACTTCAGCTTTGTGCAGAAATCAGCAGAAATCTACACAAAAACTATTGTTTTGTTCATCTGCATTGTCACCAACAAGAAGATTCTGTACTGGAAATCACTGCATGGGCTCAGGAACACTTCCAGAAATCAATGTTTGTGAATAGTCTGTCATGCAATTCACAAACACAAGTTAAAGTTTTAACATGCAAAGCAGAAGCCACATGTCAACACAGTCCAGAAATGAGCCAAAGCTCATTTAAAATGGACTGAGACAAAATGGAAAACTGCTCTGTGGTTAGAGTAATCAAAACATTCATTTTTTGAAACCATGGACACATCATGCAACCCAAGAGGAGAGGGACCATCCAGCTTGTTATCAGCACACATAGCCTGCATCTCTGATGGTATGAGGTTGCATTAGTGCCTATACCATGGACAGCTTACACATGTGGAAAGGCGCTGTCGATGCTGAGCAGTATATAGAGGATTTAGAGCAACATATGCTTCCATCCAGACAACGTTTCTTTCAGCAAAGGTCTTGTATATTTTAGCAAGACAATGCTAAACCACATACTGCATCCATTACAACAGCAGGGATTCAGAGAAGAAGAGTCAGAGTGCTGAACTGGCCTGACTTCTATCCAGACCGAATTTGGTGCATCATGAAAAAAAAAAATCCAGCAAAGAAGACCCAGGACTGTTAAGCAGCTAGAAAGCTACATCAGACAAGAATTCCTCTTCCAAAGCTCCAGCAATTGGTCTCCTCACTTCCCAGATATTTACAGACTGTTAAAAGAAGCGGGGATGCTACACGATATTAGACATGACCCCTGGCCCAATTTTCTGAGCTGCGTTGCTGCCATCAAGTTCTAAATTTTCAAAAAAATGTTCGTAAAATTGTAAAATTTCTCGCTTTCAACATCTGATATGTGTTCTATGTTTTATTGTGAGTAAATTATGACTCTGTGAGATCTGCAAATCATTGAATTCTGTTTTTATTTACATTTTACACAATAACCCAACTTTGGGGTTGTAATTTTTCACAATACATCCCCTTTAAATGTACTTACCTAAAAAGACTGCAGGTGGTGGGGTGTGTAGGGACTCTTTTGTTATGAATTACATGAAAAGGATGTGTTGTACCACAGTTATCAGTAAATCTGTATGGTTTTGAGGCTGTGACTCTTAAGGTCTCAAGAAGTTTGACATCTAATAAAGAAGTAATGGAGACGACGGATTTGGGGACCGCTTGTCTGGAGGAAATAAAATTACTGCAAGTTTAAAAATCAGTGAATAATAAACATGCGCACAAAACGCAACTGCCAAGAACTGTCTGTCTCTCTTTCTCTCACGCACAATCTAGCCTACACACGCAAGCATACATTAGTCTATCAAGTTTCAAGGAAGCTTGTCTCTTCCACATTTGCCTTCCAAGGTGGTGAGAGATTCCAGGTTGATCATACACAGCTCTGGCTTTTTCAGAGCCTCCACAGCTGCGCAAAAGGACCATTTCTTTTCAACATTTCCTTTAATCATGAGAGGCACACTCCCTAGCAGGAAACACAGTCCAACAACAACTCTTTTCCTTTGCTGAGTGGACTTTCCTTAGATTATTAAACACTGTAAGTATGTAAAACAAAAGGTACTGGTTGTGCACCAATCACAATTAAAACGCTTATAATTAAAGGCTGATTAGGATGTGATAGCCTAGCATTCTTTTATACATCCACAACACATGATTATAAAAACTACCCCTTCAGGCACCTGTTCAAAGCATGCATGATAATACTGAGAGATGAGCACTGTTTTCTATTTATCAAGCATTTCCAGAAATTAGCTTAAAGGCTCTGGGCCACAATTACAAACTATGGCACAGGCCAAAATGTGCACTCAAAAAGGCATCTGAAATGATCATTTGATTTATTAAAGGCTGTGAAAGTTCAGTGAAAGAAGTTGCAGGACCTCCTTCAGCGAATAGCCACAACATTAATACCAGAAAAGAAGACTCAGACTCTGGGATATTATATACAGTAAATGACAGTTGGATGCAGGTCTGAGCCACTTTGACAAGAAGCAGAGTTATGGCCAAACAACTGGGTTAGAGCATCTCCAATTGACCAGGGGTGGTCCTGGAGATCTGGAGAGCTCAGATTCAACACACCTAAACCTGATAATCAGACGAACCTGTACACCTTCATTCCCTGGATCATGTGTGTTAGATTAAGGTTGGAGCTAAACTCTGCAGATCTCCCGAACCAGAACTGGACAAGCTTCATCTATGGGATGCAGGGGAACAGCAAGTCTGACCTGTGGCAGCACAATGTATGTTGTATGCAATTATATGCAATGCATTTAATCCATTCATGCAGTGAAACACACGTACACACACACACACACACTAGGAAACACACACTACTGATCTATGGGGTTTGACTGTAGCAGTGGGTATCGCTATTCAAAGTGCCTGGGAGCAGTTGGGGCTTAGATGCAATTTAGATTAGATGTCAGGTCAGGTAATTGTCCCAACAACCTTCCAATCACAAGCCGAGTTCCTTAACCTGGACTCTATGGCTGACCCCTTAAAGGATCATTTTGAAACCACACAGTAAATCTGCCA
>BRDA01062043.1:5882-20484 GCA_036984385.1 Crenuchus spilurus | reverse complement strand
GTGGGAGCACTGTGGGAGAAGCTGAGGGCTCTGAGGGGCATCCCAGGAAAAACATTCACAGTGGAGAGAGAAAGCCGGACACTAGCCTGTAGAGAAAGCACACAGTTAAGCTGAATTACAAATTAAACTGCAATTGTACTGTTTTACATCATTGTCATTGAAATAAGCAGAACTTAACCCTCTGGAGTCTGCGCTCCCGCTGGTGGCTTGTTACAGAAATTCTGGAAAACACTTCTATAACTCTGTGAGATTTTATACTAGAGACAAAACTAAACATACCCCAGAAACCATAAAGGATTTACGTTTCAAATAAATACAGCCTTAATCAAAATACATATTTAGATATTTGAGAGAGGAGCTTATGAGAGTGAATCAGACAGCTGCGCATTTTTTCCCGCCAAATCTGGCCCGATCTGTCATATGATAATGACATGGTAATTCCGGACATTCCATTGGTAAGTGTTCACACCTATCTCATAAATATTCAATCTAGGAACCAGTGAGTGAGTGAAACACGTCAACTCACATTAGTTAAGCTTTAGAAATAAAATCACATACAATGTCTAAAAACTGTAATGAGCAGTGTGTAGCCAACACATCTGTTTATTCAGTTCTGAGCTCAAAAGTTATTTGCGAAGCAAATAAAAATCATTGTACTTGTTCAAAAGTTGTTTTTTATGTATTTTTTAAAGTAATTTACTGCTCTGTCAAAACTTTTAGTTTAAAAATTGTATATACAGGATATATTACACCAATGTCATATGTACACTCACTGGCATCTTATTACACTATATGGATAAAAGTACACTTGCTCATTTATTGTTTTTTTCTGAAATCAATGATAATAAAAATGTTTATCCTGCTTTTTTGGAGTAGCTCTCTACTCCTGGGAAGCGTTTACTAGTTACTGGAGAAATGCTGTCAAGATTTGATTGCATTCAGCAACAAGAACACTTGTGAAGTCAATGTTGGATGATCACCATCCCACCTCATCTCCAACTCATCCCAAAAATACTGAATGGAGCAGCATAATTCCAGATAACTCAATTCTGCTCCAAAGCTCAATGCTGGGAAGTGTATACCCCTCTAGCCCACACCTGGCATTAGACATGGTGCCAATAGGTTAATGTTTATCTGTTAATGAAATACAAACTCAAACAACAATAAAAGACAATCCATTCTACGTCTGGCTCCACACGGACATCAAGACTGGACTGTAAAGCTCATACACACTTGATGAACTACAAGAACTTCCCAGAGGAATAAAGACTTGGAAAGAGTGGAGAAGTAGAGAAGAAGATGCTGAAGGAAAAAGAAATGTAAACTGAAGAATGAAGGAAGAGAATTCTCTGTTGTTTGAGAACTGGAATGCAGACACAGAAGAGAGGAAAGAGTAAAGAAGCAGGAAGCTGAAGGAGGTGTAGAGAGTCACAGTCCTCTTGCTCCCACTCTTACTTTCTCCATCTCCTTGGCAGGAAGGGCACGGAGCTTGGTCAGCTCGGCCCTGGCCAGTCGTCTCTCCCGCCTCTTCTCCTCTTCAATCCACAGGTCGTCAGAGCAGCAGCGCTTCCACAGTAACCTCGGGCCTGCAGATGCTGCTCTGAGTCTGGGGCTCGGGCTGGAGGGACTCGGAGAGGCGTCCGATGTCCGTTTTATCACAGACTGACTGGTGACTCGATCACTGCTGGGAGATGCCTTCAGCAATGCACTGGGCTGTTTCACACAAAACATTATAACCGTCTTCATTTCAGTGAGCACCTCTAATTACAAAGCAGTGAATGCATTTCACAGTGTGGCCCCATAGCCTGATGTTCTAACAAAGCTACACAATCATCAGTCTAACTCTTAAGGCCAAAAAAGACACATCTGAACATGTTTGATGCTAAGTACAGTGTTACGTTATAAGTTCACTGTTTATAATGTAATTCGTCATACGTTAAAAACGTCATATTCTACATTCATTACATGTAAAGTCACATTTCAAACGTTTTTTGCTTTGTTTTACTGTTGATCAGTATGACGTACAGCTCATGGAAAATACAGAATCTTAAATTATATTATTATTATTATTATTATTATTATTAATAATAATAATAATAATAATAATAATAATAATAATATGTATTATTATTATTGTTGTTATTATTATTGGTTATATAATAATAATAATAATAATAATAATAATTATTATTATTATTATTATTATTATTTATATATATATATATATATATATATATATATATATATATAATTAGAATATTTCATGTGAAGATTGAGCAAATTAATATTCAAGTGAATTACTAACAAAAATGGAAATGAATCTAAAATAGAAGACAGTTTACCTTTTTGAATTAAATAATGAACAGAAATTTTACTTTTCTACTTTTTTATATTCACTAGTAGTGAGTAATAGTAATAAAAATAAGGATACTGTCAGCACCATCCAGGACCTCGCTCCCTCTACCTGTCAGTTGTGTCTTCCATGTGTCTAGTCTACGTCATTGTCCACACCCCTGGTGATGTCACCTCATTGTCCACTACTGTTTCCTCGTGTGTGTTCTGATTACTGCCCATATATATTCTCCTCTTGTCGTCTTTGTCTAAATGAGTCATTGTAAGCTGTACCTGATTTTCTTGTGATCCTGTGTCAACCTCTAGTCTACCCCTGTCTCCAATAAACTATCTACCTTGGATTTACGTCTGTCTCCTGTCTCCTCTACCCCACCTTAGCTCTACATGACAGATATGTACTATTAATAATTAATAATAATAGTAAGTAGTGCACTATGCACTCGTAATTAGGAATAGTATTAAAAATAAGGACATGAACTAGTAATAAGTAATAAGAATGTTATGTTAGTATCAGTAGTAATAGTAGTAATAGTAGCAGTAGTAATAATGAACCAATTAGTAGACATTATAAGGGAATTTGTAGGTTGTTTCAGGAATCGAGATTTAAATTAGAAGTGATACTCTTTTCAAACAGCTCCATTTATTTAGCCTTAATTTTATCAGTTAGCATCACCAGAGCAGAAATGCTAATTTTTGGTGTTGATAAATATGTAAATATGTCAGATCTACCCATCTTAGAGTTAGAGATTGCCTTATCTGACTGCCTAATCAGTTTGTGGTTGTGATTCTCTGATGCACCACTATGGGGCACAATTGTGTAAAGGGTTGGACTCAAAGCCAGTTGAATTGGATCAGTGAGAAATATCACAACTAGCCCAGGTTTGAGGTACTACAAGGTAAATATCATTAACAGGCTTGTACAATTTGTGTAGATTAACATCACATTAATATAATCATAAAACAGACAATAACAAGCTTACCTCAAACTCACTGAGCAGGCTGACCTGGGACTGGTTATTCATACTGCCGTCATCCAATGGGCAGCTGGAGCCCAATGGACTGAGTGAACCCTGACGTCCCACTTTGGGTTTGAGGGTCCTGGGTCTCTCTGGAGGATCAGGGATGCTTGCCCCCTGTCCCAGCAGAATCAGAGAGAGGGTGTTAGCCCGAGATGAAGGATAACGGAACCCGCGCCTTGAACCTGAAGATCGTGGGCTGTTGGGTTTGGGACTCATTGGTCTCATGGGAGACTCTGTGTTCTCACCGGCTCCTGGTGAGGATTTGGAACAGGACGGTGAGAGCTGATTGGTTAGTGCTGAAAGAGTCAATGGGCTCAATGGTGAGAGTGGACTAGAGTCACCTGGTGGTGGGGCTTCGGAGGAGTCATCAGAGGATAAGCGACCAGAGTCTGAGAAAGTCATGGAGAGGCCGTTTGGAGTACACCTTCTCCTGCGCCCCTCTGATTTGGAACCCTGTGGAGACACTTCAGTGCCATCCTGAAGAACTCCACGTTTGCTAAGTGGATCAGTATGACAGTGCGCTGGCCCTTGATGACCAAGCCGTTCCTGCGTTGTCCGGGATGCATAATCACTGTGGATTATTCGAGTGGATTTAGCTCCTCCCCCTTCTGTCTCTGGCACAGACATAGTGCGTTTCAGGAGCTCGGTGTCCTTCGATCGCTTCTGCTTCCGCCAGGATGGCCTAGGACGCACTTCCTCCACTTCCATTCGTCCTTCTCGATCCTCACTGTCTTTGTCCGTGGAGCGGGACTCAAAGAGACTGGACAGTGACTTGTGCGCCTGTGCGAAACGCAGGCGAAGGCTCAGACCTTCTGTGCTCTTGCTCCTTCTGTAGCCAGGACATTCACTACCCATGCTTTCTTTGAGGTGGACAGTGTCTGTGTCTGTAATTCTGCTTGCCTGTGTCTCCTGGCCACAGACATCCTGAACTTGACCTGTGGACGTTGAAGAGGGAAGAGAAACTGAACCGTCGTCATATCCTTCTTCCTCCTCCTCGGTATCTATCTGGCTGCCACAGAATGCCTGCATCTGACTTACGCCATCAGTTTTGTAGAACACGTCATCATCAGAGTTGTCAGCGTGACCCTCTGGCTCTCGTGTTAAATCTGGAGTTTGGGTCAGGTGACTCCTGTAGAAAAGGAGGTCCACCACGCCTCCATCGGACAAGTCACCTTTACTGCCTTTCCCATCTCTTACTGTACTCTTTCCCCGCCTGAAGGAGGGCATTTTGCTGAAGACAGAAAATTTGGAGGCCTTGGCCTTAGTCTTTGTGGATTTGTGTGATTTGCCTGAATGAAGACATGGCTGCTCCTCTGGATCCTCACTGTTGATGCTGCTTGTGTCCAGCTCTGCAGATGGTGTCACTGGACTCTCAGCTGGGACAGATTCGTCAGGCTCTGGGGGTCCAACTCCATTTGGGTCTTTGGTAGTACTGCATGGCTGGCCCTCAGACTTTCCTGAGTGTAAAAAATAACACATTTGATCATTTCAGAGCACTTATATAGTTTGTGCAAGTTCCACACTTAGACTTGACAAAATGATTACCTATTACAGGGGTGTCAAACTCCAGTCCTGGAGGGTTGGTGTCCAGCACAGTTTGGTGATTTCTCTGCTCCATCACTACAATTAAACCTACTCATTATCTGCCCAGTTGAATCAGACGTGTTTGTTCAGGATTATCAGTAAACTGTGCAGGAATCTGGTCCTCCAGGACCGGAGTTAGACACCCCTGACCTACTACCTGATGAATAAACCTGCATTAAGAAGAAAGGCCTATAGTATGTGTGGCCATTATAAAAACATTTTCACTTACTTGGGCTTTGAAGATGCACTTTATGACCTAGAGTACTGGGACAACTGCTCTTTCATGATCTCTTCCTAAATCAAGGGTTTTAATTAATTAGTCTTAATTAATTAGTCCTGCTCTATTAACTGTCAACTGACCAGGAATGGCTTTCTACTTGAATTTAGAGCACCGCAGTGAGGATTTTAATGCATTCAGCAACTAGAGTGTTAGTGAGGTCAAGATGTTGGATTATCACCATCACATCTCATCCCCAACTTGTCTCAAAAGTACTGGATGGAGCAGAGAACACAGTTCCATTGCTACACACCTCAATGTTTGTTTGTTTTTTTTGCCAATTTTCTCCGCTTAACAGTGTGGTAGCCAATTAACCCATCCCATCCACTAGGGGGCTCTCCCCATCCCTTTGCACTGTCCCTGACTCTAGGAGGGTGAAGACAAGCACAAGCCTCCTCCGTTGCGTGTGATGCCAGCCACCGCTTCTTTTCGAACTAATGCTGATACACAGTCACTGGGGAGCCTAATGCGCTCGGAGGAAAGCTCAGGATTCCCAGCTCTGAATAAACCAATCAGTAGACGTCTGAGCCAGCAGACATTACAATGTGAGAGTGATGGAGAGAGAGAGCACCATCTACCCACCCAGAGAGAGCACTGCCAATTTTTGCTCTCTTGGGCCCCGGCTGTTGATGGCAAACAGCATGACCGGGATTCAAACTCGCGATCCTCTGATCATAGTGTCAGCGTCTTAGCCTGCTGAGCCACTTGGGGCCCTTCACACCTCAATGTTTATGGCTTTATACCCCTCTAGGCTACGCCTGGCATTAGGCACGGGGATAATATCACGTTTATCTGCTCCAGAGTCCTATTCTATTAGCAGTACTTCTCTACATGGACTAGACAAGCTCTGCGTCCATCTGTGTCAACAATGGATGCAACATAAAGTAGCTGAATGCAGTCATTAGAATTAGTGTCCACAAACATTTGGACATGGTGTATTTTGCTAATGTGAACACTACAAAAGTACAATCTGGCTGAAACTTTGTTGTGTATTCCAACTAGTGCTTCTCTGCTTCATCACAAATGTTACCTCCAGAGCGTTCGGAGATGCTGGACAATGCCAGCATATCTGAGGAAACTGCAAGGATGTCCCGATCTGACTCAGCAGGTTTCATTTGTGTACTTCTCCTCCACTCTGTTTCCACTTCCGCCTCTCCTGGACAATCTTCAGGAGCATCCGAGAACTCCAGGCAGTGCTCCGTCTCTGGAATCGGCTCCAGGCTCCGGGGGGAAAGCAGGCCCGGACTTTCCTCAGCTTGTGTGCACGGTGCTGTCCTCACTGAGGATGGTATGAATGCTGTGCCGTTTTCTGCACACCTGCTGCTGCTGTTCTGGATGTCTGTATTTCTGTGATGTATATCTAGGCTTATAACCTGAGTGTCTTGTGATCGTGTTTCTGTGCTGATTGTGTTACTGCGATGTAAATCTAGGCTTATAACCTGAGAAGATTGTGAACAACGATGTGAAATGTGGAATTCTGTACTCTGTATGTCCACGCTGTGTGGTTCCGAGTTGACAGGAAGGCTCTGTTGGCAGTGTGTGTCCTTTCTAGTGTTTTTTAATGAAACTCTACATGTTTCTGTACAGTGCGAGTCTACATCATTGTCCAGGAGTGTAGAGGAATAAGGCTGGACAGTGCACTTGTCCTTTATCTCCAGACAAGCGGACAGTGTTTCAAAAACCTCCGAACGTGACTGGCTCACTGATTCCGCCTCCTGTAGACAGTCCGTGCACAGTGAAGTGTGTAAATGTCTGTGGTGAGTATCTTTGCAGCGTGCAGAGTGTGTCAAGTGATCTCCATCAGCATGAGCCAGCTGTATGAGGTGTGTGCTTGCACAAGCTTTCGTGCCTATAAGACTCTTTTGTACCTTGTGCAAGTCTACGCTACCATCCGAATGTAAACATGTGCCGTTATCAATGCACTCCTCCCGTGGAGGCTGATGCTGCACTTGAGCTTGCGGCAACTCGCAGTGGACGTTCTCCAAGTCTTCCCCGAGCCCAGAAACAGCAGAGTCCTCACTGCTCCAATACGGCTCGTAGTCTAGACAGCAAAGCAGATCCGAAGTCTTTGTCGCACTGTCTGAATGAGCCGAACCCTGCTCGGAGGTCTGCTTGTTTTGAAGGAGAGAGTCTATTTGGTCACTGTCCTCAGAGTCACTCTCTGGACCATCAGAAAAAGGCTCGAGCCACTGGTTGCAACCTAACCTCTCACTACACGTCACTTCTTTGGTCTTTGAGTGAGTGAGGTTACTACAAGGCACAAGCTGAGTGCTGTGCGCTAGCAAACGGGTTACGCTAATCTCAGCTGTGCTACTTTCCGGGCATGGGGTCACCGTGACATCTGTGCGAGGATAATCAATGCCTGTCTGGGATTTTGAATCAATACGCGGTGCTCCTTTCTCTGAAGCATCTATAGGCTGCTCATGTATGTGACTGGACTCGTGTTCAATAAACACAAGATCATATACTTCATTAGGATTTGGCGGGATGTGCTTTTCTGTATTTATACCGTCAACATCAGTAGGCAACTCCAATAAGTGTACAGCTGACTGGAGTGCATTGAGTTGTCTCTGTTCATGTTTAGAGTAAACACTGCCCTTTTCCTTAAGCCTCGACTCCTGGCTCATATCCTCCACTTTCTCCTCTATAGAACAGGAGTAACATGATCTCTCTTTTTCTAATGATGGCAAGCCCTCTGAGCTCTGGGAATTGATGGCCTTTTGGTCAGTGTGGATAAGGAGCAGTTGATCTACAGGTTTTCCCACACATCCCGCTTGCAGGAGGAGGTTACAGCAAGAGCGAGCATCCTCACAAACCTCGTTTTCCTCTCTGCTTATGCTTTCCTTAAATATTCCTGCTTTGTTACTGTCCTGCACAGTCAGCAGTGGTTCAAGCTCTTCTCCTGACTCCTCTGTCTTTAATTCTGATCGAGTATTCTGGACCTGCCGTTTTACGCGCTGGGAATGTAGCTGGGAATCTCCAGAGCATGGTGCTGTCCAGGATTTGTGTTTTAAATCAATGTTTAATCCAGTGTGTGATACGCAAGAGTCTGTCTCTTCAGAGTGGACAAATGACAAGTCTAGAGGAAGTCCGGCCTCCTCTAAAGCATCCACAGTCTGTTGTGAGGGTGATCGGACAGTGTTTAAACACACAGGCATAGCCTGTGTCCGACACACGGGGTCCTGTGTGCCATTAAAACGATCATGAACGTGTGTCTGTGCATCGTCTCTGTTGAAGTGATCTGCACTGTATTCCTCAGTTCTGACCGTTTCTACGTCCTCTGCGGATCCTGTTTCTGGACAGGCTTCTGTTGTGTAAACAAGTGAAGTGTTGTGTGTGCTTAGAGCTCTTCCGCTCTCGCCGGTGTGCGTTTCTGTGGTTTGCGTTTTGGGACTAAGTGCGTAACGTCTGTATACAGAACATGTTTCAATCTCACCTCTATGTGAAAAAGTCCCTGCGACCTCTAAACTATGCGTCTCTGCATTGTGTTTGCTTTCATTCTCTTCACGGCTGCTGCTGTGTGAACCGTGCTCATCTCTTTCATCTCTGATTTGCTCTTGTGTATGGACTGTGTTGATTGTATTTATGTGATGTAAGTCTAGGCTAGGCTGAGCTCGCTGCTCTGGATTATGCAGATGTGTAAACTGTGTGTCTATGATGCTAAATGCATTTCTACAGTATGTGCCTGTACTGTTGTCCACCGTCTCTGTGCTTGGTGTGTCTCTATGACATATCTTCGAGTTCTGAGAGCGGTGTGTGAGAGTGTTTTGTGTATTGGACGTGTGTATTTCTGGTTGATTTGTGTGTGTGTATGTGTCACTGTTACTGTGTATACAGTCTGTGCTATGTAGACCTGGACTGGGCAAGTTATCCTGCTTTTCAGAAGCATTCAAAGTACAAACATCTACTGGCTGTATGTCTTTATGGCTTTTACTGCTTTGTACATCACTGATACAGCAGTCTGTACTTTCAGCTTCTGTGGTATGTGCATCGGTGCTGTCTTTACCAAAGTTCTGATGTGCGGTACCTTTCCGGTTTCTGTCTTTTTTCTCAGTGGTCGTTAGACCTGCACTGCGGTCTTTCCCTGTATGCTCTGTGATTGAGTGGCTATTTGTATATTTCAAGTCCTCTGTGCTGTGTGTGTGGTTGTGCTCTGCACACTGTTCCTCTGCATCTATTCCATTAACATGTTGTGTGTTTAATGTCTCTGGATTAAGAGTGCCGGCTTGTTCCGTTTCCTTTGTGCTGTCTCTGCAGTAAGTGCCTTCCTCTCCCTGATGTGGTCCGCACTCCGTGGCCTCCAGTCCGTTCTCTAGTCTCCATCCAGTGTAAAGGTGCTCCGCTCCGAGCAGAGCCAAAAAGCCGTCCTCTCCGTCCCACGAGTCCTGCCAGTCAGAGGCATCCGATACTCTCCATCCTCCTGACTCTGATCCTAACTCACAGCCGTCTGCACCGCCTGGGTCACTTGGTACCTCCTCAAGAGCTTCCTGCACCTGCAGAAGAAAAAACACTTTTATAGCAAACAGAACTGCAGTGGTACCTTGAGATACGAGCAGACCAACATACACTTTTTTTTTTTAAGATACGAGCTGCGACTCAGTCAGTATTTTTCTTCGAGATCCGAGTGAAATTATAAGATACTAGTGGCTGCTGTTAGTTGGCGCGTTGGCACAAAGGTCCAGTATGGGCAGCACAACACCTGCATCTCATTCTCACGTGTTCATGGATCCTTTTTGAAAAAAAAAATATTGTAAAAATATTTTAAACTCTTAAATTTTAATAACATACAGTAATTAAGTAAAAAATGTATAGTAAAAATGTTTTAAACTCTTTTTTGTTTTAAACTCAGTGACAGTGCAAAGTGATGGAGAGCCACTAGTGGGTTGGGTTAATTGGCGACTACCACATTGGGAAAGGGAGAAAATTGGTAAAAAAAAGAAAAAAAGATAATTTCATGTATAAACATGCAATTCATACTTGTTTTTTTACTTAACTTACTTTACTTAAGAAGACTGACCCAAGAGTGTGAGTGTGTTTGTAAGGAAGGAGCATATCACACAGGTAAGAGCAGTGATTTAAAGCTTGGTTATTAATTAGAAGAAGTCTGAATTGGATACAGTCCTTCAGAGGGAGTCAGAGAAGATGGTGAAGAATAGGTTGTGGTCTAAGTGAGAAGGTGTGCCACCAAGCACCTGAGCATCTGAAGTTTGTAGATGAGAGTTACAGTAGCCCAAGTGGCTGGAGATGAAGATATGAATAGATTCAGCAGCAGACTGAGAGACGTATAGTCTAATTTTGTCAATACTGAGCAGGAGGAAAAGGACGTTTTAACTACAGAGTTGACACTGAATAAGAGAGTTCAGAGATTTATCTTAATTTTTACAGCAAAAGTGAATCAAACTTCAGTACATATACTGATAAATACTGAATATACTAACACTATAGTTCTATAAACTTAAGTACTTGGTCATTAGAGAGAGAGAGAGAGAGACAGACAGAGAGAGAAAGAAAGAGAGAGAGAGAGAGAGAGAGAGAGAGAGAGAGAGAGAGAGAGAGAGAGAGAGAGAGAGAGAGAGAGAGAGAGAGAGAGACAGAGAGACAGAGGAAAGGAGAGGTAAAGAGAGACAGAGACAGAGAGAGAGAGAGAGGAAGGAGAGGTAAAGAGAGAGAGAGAGAGACAGAGACAGAGAGAGAGACACAGAGAGAGAGAGAGAGAGGAAAGGAGAGGTAAAGAGAGAGAGAGAGAGAGAGGAAAGGAGAGAGACAGGGAGGGCTAGGGAGAGGGAAAGAAAGAGAGATAGAGGAAGGGAGAGGTAAAGAGACAGAGGAAGAGAGATGGGAGCAAGTTTAATCCTCTACTGCTGAGAATAGACTGAATGGCCAAACACACACACACACACACACACACACACACACACACGCACACAATAATATTTTGTGTTAAACATTATTTAACACACTGTAGATTCAAATTACACCTAAATATATTTAGACATGTTTTTATTACAGGTATATGCTAAACAATATCGCTTTATAATGTCCCATCATTTAAAAGTGGGTTAGTTACATTACAGACAGACATATTTAATATATTGCTAAGGGATTGAAAACTGTCAAACCAGAAGTTCTTTTCCCCCCAATATCTTATCTACAACCAGCAACAGTCACATATCAGCCAGTCGATGCCCAGCTGCACTGACAAATACAACAGCAGGTGACACACTCCTCTAAAAGGCCACATAGTAGGTCAGGAGTGATTATAGTGATGAGCAGAACCAGACCGAGCTAATACACAAAGGTCCACACTCACATCTACCTACCTCACAGAAAGTAACTACATGTTTACATATCACTCAGAAACCCTCCACAACAGTCACTCAACCACACGTCAGAAGATCAAAAGTGCCTGCAGTTTAAAATCAAGATAATCACGCGTATAAATGAGTAAAAAAAAAAAAAAAAGACGACGCGTCTCACAGTGAGAAAATGTACTCGAGTCAATTGTGTCCATCATTTCTACATTACACACACAATCATCTGCATCTTCGTACACTTAACACTGACTGGTTTGTTGAAGGAAGTGCGCCTGACGTTGGCATGTGTTTACCTTAAGGTGGCATTGCTCCGCCATCCCATCATATCCTTTCTCTCTCATCCTCCCATCCATGTTCATCAGACCAAATTTCAGTTAAACATTTCATCTCCTCCTCACTCCAGTTTTGCTGCTTTTGCAGTTATTTTTCTTTCTTCTTCTTCTGTTGTTGTTGTTGAATGGATGAGGAAGACCTGCTTCCTGTAATTGGTTCAAAAGTCAGAACCTTCTAGAAAAGTGTTCTCACAAAGCAAACGAACCGGACCATGGTTTAGTAGATTTGGACCAAGACCACTTTTTTTGGTTGGACCAAATTTTGCTCCTTTGGTCCGGACCGTGGTTCTCGACCCCTTTCACACCTGCTATTTTGGTTCAGACCAAACAATGTAGGTGTGAAAGCACCATAAAACCATCTTCCTGTGAGCAAAAGTTTTAGTGCATGTATATTAATGGCATGAAAAGGGACATCTTTCAAATATTTTTTTATTTTATTTTATTTTTCATTAATGTTGATACTGCTTAGAAAGTAATTCTGTTGCGCATTGCATATACTGTTAATCGATTTATATTCTTCTTATTATTCTTCTGCCGTTTTTTTCCCGCTTCTTGTCATGCAGTTTTCGAGACATCAACATCATTCCAACTCCACGTTGTTCGGTGTGATTGCATGATCCGGGCTTGTATTCAGAATTTTTGATCGACACATGGTTTTCCTAAAAAGTTTGTTTTTGTCGAATTTTTTGGTCCCTTTGGAATCCATTCAAATGTGTCCATAAACTTTTGTCTCAGCAATTTAAATACCTCTAGAAGTCACAATTTGTGAGCTACAAACACCAAATTTGGAAAATTTGTAGATCTAATCATATAGATTTATGATTTTCCTTTTCAGCCAAATCCGACTTCCGGATTTCATAAAATTCCCATATGTTTTTCCCCATAGAAATGAACGGCGGAATGTTGTTAACAATTTTGAACTTTAAATCCCAGCTGCCAGATTCTCACACAACAGGAGCCGAGCATGGCCTCAGCTGCTGTCTGATCTGCACTTCTTACATTACTTACAATTACAGCCTGTAAAGCAGTATTATAACACCAGCAACACCTTAGCAACAACCTTGAGTACTATAGCAACCACCTAAAATACCATAGCAACCACCTAGCAACACCTTAGAAATGACCACAGATAGCATAACACCTTTTGGGATAGCGATTGGTGTGAGCCGTTTTAGCAGTGCAACACCCTGCGTTTCCTTCAGGAAATGCACTCTTCTAGTTGAACAATACTACCCAACACTATCCTTGAAAAGTCACTTTACATGTCATCAATATAACAGTTTACCTTTTTGAATTAAATTATGAATAACATTGAAATCTGACAATATTTTTTGAGCTGCACTAGTGTTGTGTACGCTGCCTTACACATCCCATGACAGACGAGTGTAAATATACAAAACCAACTGAATAAGCATAACTACTACACACTGAAAGGCTTCCTTAACATCATGTTCTGTCTGTCTGCAGCGAGGCAGAGCAGAGTATGTGTCAGTACTGTGATGTGCTCCAGCTGCTGCACTTCTCCACCTCTGATCTGCTGTTCCTGCTTCACTTGGCTTTGTCTCACCTCTCCTCAGAGTGTAAGCTGAGAGATGACAGCAGGGTAATGGGGGTGTGGGTTTGGGGGCTGAAAGATAGCATCTGTACTGTCGGCTTACCGTCTGGGTTCCTCTCTCACTCAAACTGAACACTCTTAAAGTTAAATGTACCGCACACTTATGGACAAAAAGCCACCACACGCCAGGTACTCCATGCAGTGTCCAGGAATTAGAACCCAGAATTGTCAGCCCAGTGCTGAGGCCAAGCTCTGCTTGGCTACTTCCAGCAATTCCACAGTGCACCATCCACCATCCCTCCATTACTGCACGACATTAAACCAAGAACAAGGCCACAGAAAGCTCTTCAACATGTGATTTGAAATGTACACCGAGCAAAGTAATTCAATCTAAAATCTTTAAACAGACAAATTCTACAGTACTGCACTACTCACATCACTAGTCTAGTTCAAAAATAGCAAGACTGTGATGCGAGTAGTACAGTACTGTAGAATTTGTCTAAGATTTTAGATTGAATTAGCAGGGTGTAATAATAATTGGTAATTAATACTTTACATTATAGAAAGGTTGTAGGTCCAGGGGTGCACTGACGTAGGGATTTATAGTGAACTGAGATGCTGGGGCTGTCATACCACTGCTCAAGTGATCACTCAGGTTTGTTGACTGTGAGCAGAGGGATGCCAGTGTCTCGGGGAGCTCCCATGCCTGTTTACCTTCTGGCTCTCTCCTTTTAGGTAGGCTGTTCTAGATAGTTCTGCCGGAGTCAATAGCCACACTCTGATATGTCTCATAATCCCTCTGCTCTATAAATCCAAACAGAACTAATTCCATTTTTGTCTCTCTCCGAGTGAGTGATTGCCCATCGGTCCGGTCCAAGGCTGATGGAAGACTGATTACTATTCTCTGCATGATGCTTCCCTGGATCAGATGCCCACCAACGACCAGCTACTGTGGCCTGCTCCAGATGCCCTACTCTACTGCTAACATTGGAGTTCATATGGACTTTCTGGCCGTTATCATTGCTACCACTGTCATCATCATCCCTGTCCCACTACTGTCACCATATCAGCTCACCTGAACTTTACAACAACATCATATGATTATGATTTATCACAAACTTAGAATTAGTAGACCAGAGGAGGATGGGTCCCCCATGTGAGTCTGGATA
>BRDA01062041.1:2052-13940 GCA_036984385.1 Crenuchus spilurus | reverse complement strand
TAAACACAATACTAATCTATAAACACAACACTAATCTATAAACTCAATACTAAAGTATATACAATACTAGTCTATACACTCAATACTAATCTATACACTCAATACTAATCTATAAACACAATACTAATCTATAAACACAACACTAATCTATAAACTCAATACTAAAGTATATACAATACTAGTCTATACACTCAATACTAATCTATAAACACAATACTAATCTATAAACACAACACTAATCTATAAACTCAATACTAATCTATACACTCAATACTAATCTATAAACACAATACTAATCTATAAACACAACACTAATCTATAAACTCAATACTAATCTATACACTCAATACTAAAGTATATACAATACTAGTCTATACACTCAATACTAATCTATAAACTCAATACTATTCTATACACACAATACTAATCTATAAACACAATACTAATCTATAAACACAACACTAATCTATAAACTCAATACTAATCTATACACTCAATACTAAAATATATACAATACTAGTCTATACACTCAATACTAATCTATAAACACAATACTAATCTATAAACTCAATACTATTCTATACACACAATACTAATCTACACACTCAGTACTAATCTATATACTCAATACTAATCTATAAACACAATATTAATCTATAAACTCAATACTAATCTATATACTCAATACTAATCCATAAACTCAATACTAATCTATATACAATATTAATCTATAAACTCAATACTAATCTATATACTCAATACTAATCTATAAACTCAATACTAATCTATATACAATACTACTCTATAAACTCAATACTAATCTATAAATTTGATACTAATCTATAAACTCAATACTAATCTATAAAATCAATACTAACCTATAAACACAATACTAAAACTCAATACTAACCTATAAACTCAATACTAATCTATAAATTCAATACTATTCTATAAACATAATACTAATCTGTACACTCAATACTAAAGTATATACAATACTATTGTATAAACTCAATACTAATCTAAACACTCAGTACTAATCTATATACTCAATACTAATCTATAAACTCAATACTAATCTAAACACTCAGTACTAATCTATATACTCAATACTAATCTATAAACACAACAGAAATCTATAAACTCAATACTAAACTATACACTCAATACTAAAGTATATACAATACTAGTTTATAAACGTAATACTAATCTAAACACTCAGTACTAATACATAAACTCAATACTAATCTATACACAATACTAATCTATAAACACAATACTAATCTATAAACACAATACTAATCTATAAACACAATACTAATCTATAAACACAATACTAATATATAAACTCAATACTATTCTATAAAGACAATACTAATCTATAAACACAATACTAATCTATACACTCAATACTAATCTATAAACTATAAAAGGGGTGCTTGTGTCATTTGTGAGTGTCTCTTTGTCACTTACAGGGGTTATTTTCTTACTTATGTCTGGTCCCTATGTCACTTATACTTATTTTTCACTTTAAAGTTATCTGTTAAGTGACAGCCAAATCCAGGGCTGAAGGAATGGAACAGACTTTCATGGATGGTTGCCCAGAGCAGAACACAAGCAAACTGGTCATCAAGTGCAGATAAGAAAGCTGCAAACATAAAATTAGATAAATAAAGATAAGCTAAATAAATGTTGCAACTGGGTGTGAATGGCTGGTAACCTGAGAGAAACTAGAAAGTAAACTTAGACAGAACAAACACAGTCATACACCCTTTCAAAAATAAAAGCACAAAAACCCTGACCTGCATGGAAATGAAGCCAGGAAAGGGTAGATTTAGGTTAAGAGTTTACCGGTGGAGTCTGGTCTGCGCAGGCAGAACTGTGAGATGTCTCCACATGGAGTCAACAAAAGGCCTCATTTCTACTGTAAACAATCACAGCTGATGACTAATCCTGAAAAGGGTATCACTCCAAAAGGCACACAGCGAAAAAGGTCACATTAATGATCAGAGTGCACAGCTTTAAATAGCTGAGTACAGGGTTTATCCATCAGAAATCCTGGAGACTGCACCTAGCATTGAACCACAAAACATCAGGAGCAGCTTTGTTACAGGATCGACATACTGAACCCAACAAAAGCTACAACTACTTGCAATCCACTTGGGGGCAATACTGGCTGCTGCTGCACTATGTGGGTATCTTTCCATTGACCTACTTTTACAGATATGTAAATATGATTTTTAATCAAATTTAAATGATCATATCTCTATTTTTACTTGTTCTGTTAACATCAAACTAACACTAGCACAGAGTTTACAGACAGGACTACTGATGACTATGATTGGGTTACTGTTTATATGCTGTGACATCGTTAACCAGCTATGTTCTGATCACACTGGCATGATCCGTGAATTACATGAGCCTCACCAAACATGTTTTGGCTGAATGACACTACTGAGGAGAAATTTGAGGATGACTTAATAAACAAAATGTTTAATAGCAACAACTGAAATGGTCTGCCCAGTCATTCATTCTAGACTTTCTCCAAGAAAGGGCTATAACTGAAAGCCTCAGCACTCCTCACCTGATTCTTGAGGTCTAGTTTGGGACATGGCCGGCCTCCGTTAAAGGGCTTCTCTCGCAGCCACTTGGAGCGCACCTTCAAACCGCTACCACAAGAGGCAGTGCAAAAAGACCAAGGTGACCAGGAGCTGAGGCGGCAGTCCAAGGGACAGGGGATGTGGCATGGCTCCTCTAACAATCCTGGAAGGACAAATAAGAGGTCAGCAGAGGTCACTGTGTCATTATTATTATTATTGGTATTGGTCTTCCTACATTTGCATTTGTTCATTTGGCAACTGCAATCCAAGACCCAGTGTTGAGACTGCATTTCACAGTTCTGTGTTATTATAGCTAAAGCTATTCGCTATGTATTCAAGCTAAATTTGAACGTAAAAAATACAGTGTTGCTTGAACATTTGTTAATGCTATAGAATTTCTATATTTCTACATAAAGTTTCAGTTCATTTCAGTTCATTTTCCTTTAGAATTTTCTGATATAATTCAGAATTGATATAATCATTGTTCCATCAATGATGACAAGCCATCCTGGCCCAGATGCAGCAAAACAGGCCCAAACCTGATACCACCACCACAATGTTTCACAGATGAGATAAGGTTCTTATGCTGAAATGCAGTGTTTTACTTTCTTTAAACATAACACTTTTCATTTAAACCTAAAAGTTCTGTTTGGGTCTCATCCGTCCACAAAACATTCTTCTAATAGTCTTCTGGCTTGTCCACATGATCTTTAACAAACTGCAGACGAGCAGTAATGTTCTTTTTGGAGAGCAGTGACTTTCTCCTTACAACCCTGCCATGCACACCATTGTGGTTCAGTGTTCTCCTGATGGTGCACTCATGAACATTAACATTAGCCAATGTGAGAGAGGCCTTCAGTTGTTTAGAAGTTACTCTGGGGTCCTTTGTGACCTCGCTGTCTATTACACGCCTTGCTCTTGGAGTGATCTTTGTTGGTCGACACTCCTGAGGAGGTAACAGTGGTCCTGAATTTCTTCCATTTGTACACAATCTGTCTGACTGTGGATTGGTGGAGTCCAAACTCTTTAGAGATGGTTTTGTGACCTTTTCCAGCCTGATGAGCATCAACAGCTCTTTTTCTGAGCTCCTCACAAATCTCCTTTGTTCATGATACACTTCCACAGACATGTTGTGAAGAGCAGACTGTGATAGATCTCTGTTCTTTAAATAAAACAGGTGCCACTCACACCTGATTGTCCTCACATTGACTGAAAACACCTGACTCTAATTTCACCTTCAGATTAACTGCTAATCCTAGAGGTTCACATACTTTTGCCTCTCACAAATATGTCAATAAATAAATGACCAAGTATTATAATTGTGTCTCATTTATTTAACTGGGTTTTCTTAATCTAGTTTTAGGACTTGTGTGAAAATTTGATGATGTTTTAGCTAATTTTTATGCAGAAATATAGAAAATTCTTAAGGGTTCACAAACTTTCTAACACAACTGTAGCAATTATTTGTCCAGTTTGGTCAAAGCATCTTAACCTTAACAGTGTAATGTTTTTATACAGCAACATAAATGCTAAATTTTGGTATTTTTTTCTAAAAGAACCCTTCAAACGATACAAAAGTTTCTTAATGATTTCTAAAATATTAGCATAAAATGCATTCAATTCATTGCTGAACACTTAAAATGTATGAGTTTTTATAGCTTGTAGCCTCGAAAATAATTTATTGCAGGCTGCAGGTTCAGATTTGTGCTACAAGAGGGCAGCCTTCAGCAAAAGTGCCCAATTCTATTTGTTTGGAACAAAAATCAACACTTATCGTAACTGAAGATATAAAAATTGCCACATATTTGAAGCAGAATCTTTAATTAGCAGCTCAGAAATGAACAAGTCAAGTAGAAAGAAGAGTTTCAGCTTTCATATAACTCCTCCCTTTAGAGTGGAGCTTACAGAAGAAGAAAGTCACAAAACTCTGAATGCTGGACTTGCCAGTGGGTTCAGGCTATTTCAGATGTTAAGTATAAGCTGCCAAGACATTAAACCAATCAGTGATCCAGCTAATTATAAACATATTAGTGAAGTCTAAAGGAACATCATGCTCCTTAAACACAGGACTGAAACTTGACTTACTTTCAAATCGAATCATCTATAGAGAAAGGTTTCAGAGAAGCTCAGTCTCACAACGGAGAGAAAGAAAGGAGGCAGAATGGATGTGAATAAGAAATGCAGAGCATGTAAGATGAAATGAAAAGGTAAAGAAGGGAGTCTGTGATAGCATACAATGATAGACTGAAAGAATGAAAAATAGTAAGCATGGAGAAAACAAAGGCAGAAAGCTTGACATGAGAGAGAAGTGTCAGAGAAGTGGTAGACTATAGCACAGTAGACCTAACAGCAGCTCTTATTTTGCTCCACAGCTGTACTTTACTAAAGAATGGCTCTGTTATTGCCACTGTACCAGCCTCCTTTTCCCAGAATAGAAGATGTTTGGAGTGGTCCTGAATGTTTCAGCACTTGGGACACATCGAGCGGCGATGACCAAATCAATTTGGACTGTTTGAGTGTATTGGTGTACACTTTGGGTTGTGCAATGCCCCAGTGCACCTTCCAACAACAGATTGAGCAAATATTTGGAGACCTGCTTCCATGCTCTTCTGCTGTATAGTCTTTTATTTTCCAGGATGTTCATCACATCAGATATTTATGTATCACATTGAGTCATCTTCAGAAGTACACTGGAAGCTTAATAAATAACACACTAACATGACCTGGATCATGTCTCAGCCGAGGCAGGTATCGACCCATAGCAGATCTGGTTGATGCTGAAAGGAAGCTGTTGTGATTTTATGGTTTTATCTTGTAATTTGTTTTTGAACCAGTTTGGTGACTCATTGGGCAGAATGTTTCAGGTACCTGAAAGCGAGGGCACAACTTTGACAAATGCTGGGTAACAGGGGAGGAGTGTCAATCTATACATTTGTAAAGGCCTTCAACAACTATCCTTACACCAGCAAAGATGATTGCTAAAAATCAGTGGAGAACCAGCCTAAATAAAAGCTTAAGGCTGCAATTTGTTCTGTCTTCCTTGGCTGGGGACGATTCAGAGAACATTTCTTTCCTATGACATGATGGTGCAGGTTGAGAAACAAAATGTGCAGCAGCAAAAACATTCCCAGAGGAAGCAAAATAATAGTGTTTTATAGTATATCATGAATGTGCAGCATATAAAAGTGTTGGGGGACAAAATGAGCCATGGTGGTCCCCATAATAAACTAAACTCATGCTTGAAAAAATCTTTGCTCTACAGAGAGCAACAATCACTAGGCCTACAATGTCTTTTCTTTTAAACATAAAATGAGGTGTTTAGAGCTTCCTGATGGTGGTATACATACACTGCCTCTACTCAATAAGACAAACGCCCAAATCACCTGTTACCATATGAAGATTAAAAAGATGATCCTGAAGAGTTTCTCAAAGAAAATCTGGTCTTTATTATCCTGAACATTGTGGCCAACTCAAGCATGGCTTCAGTGCTTCACATATTATCCACACCACACATGTAAAGCTCACTCAGATAAACACCATTAAGATTCACTGGGAGACACTACATGTGCCTGTTTGTGCTGTTTTAAATGTAGTTATTGGATAATATCAGGGCAACACTATCAGCCGGGCTATGGGGCTATAGCCCCAGGTGTGTTATTAATATCAATTATATTGGGTTTTATATATATTATATAATGGGTCTTATATTCAACCCAGAACCCAATCGACCAACAAATATAACAACTAAAAATGTCAATAGCATTCCCAGAAATTACATTTTGTCAAACTGCACAGAACTGAAGGGACATTATTTAGGCTCATCTTTTAATTCAAATTTGTGCTACAAGAGGGAACCCCTCAGTAGTGTTCAGTGTGAGTAACTGAAGTGTCTTCAGTGCTCAATGTGTTAGTTTTTACTCCACATCATCACTTGTACATGTGAATATTCTTCAAATAGACAAGAACATCATATGACACCCTGGCACAGAAAGCCACGTACTCAAGGTGAAGCTGAAATGTTAAGTGTCAAATCACAGACATTTGAAGAAGCTTTAAAATGTAAATCTTCTAATGTTACTTTGTTACATTTATTATCAATTTAGTGTAATAAAAACCCTGCATCCCACCACCTCTGAAGTTTTACAGACAATTGCATTTTGACAAACCTGTCAACCTGTTTTTTGCTGTTGATGATAGTGGTGAGACAGATTTATTTGTTGAGAGACATATTTATTCACATTACACAGATACAGACAAATCAGTTCTGAGCAACAAATCTGAATTAATGAGGCTTGTAATGTGAACACAATAAGAGTCACATAGAAACTCTACACTTGTCTGTGACATGATTAGGTTATAATTTTCTGAGGATATGAAATATAAAAAGAATTAAAGTCTCATGAGGAGTGTCTCATTTATAATAAATGACATGGCAGAGTCAGACATACCTGAGCTGCTGCAGAGGGACGGGTCCAGCAGGTGTCCCCTCCGGTCAGTGCAGACCACTGCACGATAGCGTGCCCCTTGACCACATCCTTGTGTCTTTTGACCCGTCTGACCCCTCGGACCCCTCCAACCCTGTGGAGCTGTGGGCAGGACACACGCTGACCAGTTACCCCACGGCTCAGACAGAAAATCCTCACACGGGCATGGCTCAGTCTCCACCAGTGGGTACACATCCTGCCTCTGACAGCGCAGTCGCTTCCTACTGCGACCTACAGACAGAGAGGAGAGTAGTTATGTCTCTGCATGTACATCATTATATACTTATTAAACTACATCAGCTTCATATATACCAGTGCATCAGAAAAAGTGTATTTGTGTTTATAACATTTTAATGTTAATACTTTTACTCAAAACTACGAAAGAACTATTCTAATAATCTGAGGTTCTAGATTTTACTGAGCTATTAGTGTCAACATTACACACATGAATTTAAATGTCACTTTATGTGTAATGAATATAAAATACATGACAATATAACCTTTTTGAACTAATTTTGAAAAACAATGCATTTTTCATCATTTTCTAATTGTTAGAGATAAACTAATATTTAACTATCTGCCTTGAATAATAATAATAATAATAATAATAATAATAATAATAAAGAAGAAGAATTTTTATTTATATAACATATTTTATACATAAGTGCAACTCAGAGTGTTTTAACACAAAGAGGTAAAAACAAAATAAACTTACAGAATAAAAATGGCATCGATATAAAATAACTATTTTATTAAAAATAAAACAAAATATAAAGAGATTAATACTGAAGAGGGCAATATTAATTATGCATAATGAATTTAATCTATAAATACATTAACTTTGGATATTTATATGTAATTAAACAGGGAAGATTGTAGGGGAGCAGTTCTGGTGGCAGACACAAGGCTAATGCAGAAAAGTTACACAGGTAAAGCACCATAGTCACGGCCTACACACACCAGTGATCTGAATGTGATTTTAAAACTAGCAGATATGTTTATTTTGACCAATATACAGTATAACTACACACCCATGGATAGACAGACAGACACACAGATAGGTTGGTTGGTTGGTTGGTTGGGTGCGTGAGCTAGGTAGGTAGGTAAATAGGTACAGTAGGAAATTAAGTAGATTAGTAGATCGTTTAGGTATGTAATTTAAGTAGGTAGGTAGGTTAGGTAAGTTAGGTAGGTATGTAGGAATGGAAGGAGGTAAGTAGTTAGGTACATTAGGTAATTACTGAAATTAAATGCAGAGCAGACAGAAGATAGAGCTTAAAAAGGAAACAAAAAGGCTGACATGCAATGCTAAAGTGACGAAGTGCATCACTACCACCTGAAAACAAGTGCGAGACTCAGAAAATGGGTGTACAAAACAAAGGCTGGCAGCAGGGCCTCACTGGCACACTCTAAAATGGAGCGTAAACCCAAATCAGAAAAAAACCCAAAAGATAGGGAACCCCAAAAAAACCCCGGAAGAAGAGAGAGGACGTCATTAAAGCCCCAAGGAAGCCTTAGATCAAGAGTCAGACACAGCAAGTAAAACTCGAGTATTAGTAATCTTTAACTTACCAGCTGGGAACTTTGCCCGCATTTGTCGGATAAAGGTCCATCGGTGAGTGACGTGGACGTGACGTGGGAGACAGCAGGTGCACTCACTTGCCTGCGATCAGATGTGGTACCATATACTGCACAGGTGTGGGCAGTTCCCTGATCACAGGTGGGTCACTGACTGAGAAAAGCCGAGCTGGCAGTATCTCTACTCTTACAGTAAACCTGCACTGCAGATACTATAGACAGAGACCTGGTACAGAAAGTGTTGATAAGCCAGCACAACTGCACTGTTGACAGGTTTTACTGGGGAGCAGTACAACCCTGCAGTGTCCCTGATCAAAGCCATGATTGAGAGAAAGAGTGCAACACAGTGAAGCAGAAACATCATATGTTTAATAACACAGCGACCAGCTCTACTCCTTAAATTGGCAAACCAATAAAATATATGAACCTCTAAGTTTGGCTTAGATTTTTTCATTTTCTCTGTTTCTTTAACATGAGCTAAGCAAGAAACTTTGCTTACAACCCAAAAAAGTCTACAACTTTCATATCATTTGTTCTAAACTCCTCATGAAGGCTGAGAAGACAGCAGTGAGGAACACAGAGAGAGAAAAGAGCTATAAATGGCACAAAGACCTGCTCAGTCAGTCAAGCTTTAGGTAAATCCAGAATAAACAGCTCTGTTTCTGAGTGGAAGTCTCTGAAGTGTGACTACAGCGTCTGTCTGAATGCTGCCACACGATCTGAATCCGAATGACTTTTACTGCCTTAATATATCACTTACAATGAATTTGCCTTTGCAGTGGGGTACAGGAAGAGTTCAGTGAAAATCACACTGTTTGACATGCTAATGTCTATTATAATCAAGTATCTACAGGAGGTCCTGTTGGCTTCTTTACCCAAACCACCATGAATAACTTTAATGGTGATGAAATTTGGATTAAATAAAGCTCAGACAGACCTGGTTTCACTTATCCAGATGTGTCAATTCTCAGAATTCCCACATCCCATCCATATGAAACTCCTGCATCCTCAGAAGGTTGCATCTGATTGCAACGAGGCGTAAGTGATCACTACTATCACCACTGCTGTGTATGTGGAGACTTTTCAACAATTTTTTTTAACCAATTGGATGATGATGAGCTCAGTACTGGTCATCAGAGGATGGAGCAATGTCACATCACATGCCAGCATGACGGAAACTGCGCCACTTTTTGACAAGTCCTGTCAAGGGCCACCTACATCACCAGACACGACTCCACTAAAGTAAATGTTGTATGTATGTCAGTCTGTCATCTTGTAATGGCATGTAAATCAGTTAAGGGAACCTAACAGCTGTTCTAGACAGTTTTGACTGGGGGCAGAACAACCTACCGGTACTAGGAAAAATCCCCCCTCTGGTGCTGGCCCTGGTGAAAGCCTTGGCTGAGAGCAAGAGTGCAACACACTGAGGAGAGAGTGAACCAACAACATAATGTCTGAATATTTCACCATATGTTTAATTTCATGTGCGTGTGGAGGTTTTTCAACAGTTCCTTAACCAACTGGAGCTCAGCACTGGTTATTTTCAGCAGGATAGAGCAACGTGCCATGGACATTTCCGTTGACAGAACCTGTGACACTTTTCAAAAAGTCACTTCAAAGAGACTGTGGCCGCCTAGATATTATTTGTGAGACCATGAAGTCCTGGCTGTACCCACCAAAGTGCTGCAATGACAACATGGAGCATCGGGTTCAAGTGTGCAGGGATGCTAGTGGTGGATATTTTCATTGTAACTCATTTTGCCCCCCAAGGTAACCAATCAAACCACCCATTCACTAGGACTCTCCCCATCACTTGTAATGTTCCTGACACTTTGAAGGTGAAAACTACCATATGCCTCCTCCAATGTAAAGCAGATACATTGCCAATGGGCAGCCAATGCCATCGGAGGAAAGTGCAGGATCCCCAGATCTGATACATCAGCTAACAGACACCTAAACCAGCGGATGTCTGCTTAGTAGTGTTGGAGAGAGAGCGCCATCTACCTACCCGGAGAGAGCACAGCCAACTCCAACTCTGCTCTCTCATGGCCAGCAGCATGACTGGTATTCAAACTCTGTAATGAGCAGTGTGTAGCCAACACCTCTGTTTATTCAGTTCTGAGCTCAAAAGTCTCGGCTAGAAATGTTTAGAGTGTTTGTTCACAATATATCAGCACATCTGAAAACAGGTTTTTGTAAAGTCTAAGTTTAGAGCAGATTTAATCAGAATATAGATTTATGACACTCTTACTGTTCTGACTCTGTTGTTGCTGAGTTTGTGCTGAACTAAAGCCTGTGTAACACTTTGGGAAAAATAATTTTAGATGTGTGTAAATTGTAAAAAAAGTGAAGGCATGTCAGACTACATCAGAGTGTCTAAAACACCCTCAGACTGCAGGGGGTAAAAGTTATTCACCGTCATTTGTGTAAAAAAGCAAACAGGACACATTGCAGAACTATGAAAACATCTTGGTTGTACGTCTGGCTAAGCTACATTAAATTCTCAGCTCCAGTGCAACACTAATGAAGCAAACTTTAGATAAACATCCTCTGACAAAATCAATTAAGTGAATTAATTAGGTACATTCAGCAAACTCTTCTTTTAAGACTATTTAAGATGCAAACCACTTCATGTGCTGTATTTAAATAAAGCAGAATATATGATATGTAGCCTATGCCCCAATCAATAAAAATGTACAAAAATACACAGAAGAGCAGAAAGAAGCTGTAGAAATCATCCTGAAATGAAATCTGCCTCCATTCTCCTACTGCATCAAATATATTTCAGTCTGATTGACTAGATTTGATGTAAAAGAGAAAATAGTGAAGAATTTCAGCCAAATTGCTTTAACAGCTTGTATAAGATCCAGAGAAGACTGGATGAATCTTCTACTGGTCTAATGTCTATTGCCAAGGTCAGCTAGAGGGGTACAAATTTGTAGGGGTACTACTGTGACCTGCTCCAGATGCCCTACTCTACTGCCCACATTGGAGTTCATATGGACTTTCTGGCCGTTATCATTGCTACCACTATCATCATCTAGTCTGACTTTATATAAACTACGTCATCCTCTTACCTCCGTCTAAAGTAAAGTCCTACTAAAGATGTCGAAGAAAGACGAGAAGACACATAAAAACATGTAAAAATAACTAACCCCGTATCCGATGTATAGTATATAAGACGAAATAAATTTATGTCGTGTACTTCACCAAACGTAGAATTTAT
>BRDA01062040.1:0-15631 GCA_036984385.1 Crenuchus spilurus | reverse complement strand
TTTCAGCTGGCAACGGCGGATGGCACGGTGGATTGTGTTCACTGACAATGCTTTCTGGAAGTATTCCTGAGCCCATTCTGTTATTTCCTTAACAGCTGCATTCCTGTTTGAGGTGCAATACTAGCAAAGTATTGTGTAGGTTGATTGGCTACTACTACATTGGGGGAGAGGTGTTAAAATCACTTTGATTTAACTGTTTAAATTGTTTGAATGGGCACAATTTGTCAGTGTAGTTCCATTATAAATTAAATAAATTTTACACATGAGAATTGGAGACCAACCCTTCAATTTCTCACTCATATCTGTGCATTACTTATTGAGCATTCTTTTTAGTACTGAATAATAAAGTAACAAGAACAATATTTCAATACTATGCCTTTTAAAGTCTATTCCTTCTGATTTTTTCTGTATGTCTAAATGTCTATTGCAGTTTAGCCTTAGTCTGCTTTAGACGTTTAGACCTATTAATGTTCTCAGCTGAACATTGCTTGAATCATTGGAGCAGAGAACATGTGCTGTACTGTTGCTCTTCTCAGAGTTCACTTCAAATCAATACTATTTCTTCCACAAACACACGTGCCAAATGTAAACATGAATTACTGTGTGGATTTATGTGGAAGCGGATGTACTTTTCTTTACAGTGGTGATAATAAAATAAAAATAATTAAAAGAAACTCTCAACAGAATTTTGGCAAGTGTTAATGTTTAAAACTTATATTTTTACAATTTTCTGTCTGAAAATGCATGACCAAATCTTAATGTGCAACTATGTGAAATAAATACAAAATGTTATTTCTTTTCAAATGACCAGAAAATGTTTTAAAAGTTATAATAACTTGTTCTTACAATTTATTGCTGAGCACAAAAAAACATGAAGGATCTTCAGTACTTCAGGATGCCACAATAGGTCGCCCTTCAGGAAGACAAACAGATTTCTCAGTTCTATTTGTTTGGGACTGATTCTAACATCAGTAAAGAATTGCAAACAAAAATAGCTGTGGGGAAAAAATAGATAAATTAACAATGAGTGTCTGTTGGGGGGGGATTCCATCTCTCCATCTGTCCATCTGTTTAAAAGCTTTCAGCAGATTTGTTGAGAAAAATTATGATACAACTGATTTTTTTATGTTAATGTTAGTTAAGGTAAATCAGTGCTCTTAAATGAGGGGGTAAAAACCTTTGTTGTAATTACATTTTTTCCCATTAAAGTTAAATCGACAGGTAACCTATTCTTTAAAACTTGTATTCAAACATGCAAACAAATAGATGGAAATGCATCAAGCATTGTTGGATATCTTCAACCAAAGATTCAAAACATTGACACTATATCTTGTTTTGTTTCTTTATTTTTGTGCAGATGTTCATTGGTGTGCTTAGCTTTTGTTTTTTCTCCAAATCTCTGAGTGCAAGCTACACAAAAAGCACCATCACACAAATCGAGAGGAGGTTTGAGATCCCTAGTTCTGTTGTGGGCATCATCGATGGCAGCTTTGAAATAGGTAAATGAGAGAGAATACCCTGAGATGTAGTATAGCTGGCAACTGGCAGGATTGCTGTGCCAAAGAAACTGTGCAGTGGGACTTACAGTGTAAGCATACACTGATGGTTAATTTTCAGAAACACCATATATTCCCACTCACTGTCCACCTTTTGGTTTCCTTTGGATTCCTGTGCCAAAGAATTTGATTAGTAGGCTTTAGAGTTTAAAAATACACTGACTAGTTATTTTTCAGAAACCATCATATACTGTATTTCTACTTACTGTCCACACTTCAAACCCACTATACACTGTCAGAAAAAAAGATATTTAACAGACAGTACAATGTAAACATCCCCTCGATGGTACAGCTTAGTTCTGGACAAGTTATGTTACTCTTTTTTTCCTAGGAGAAACAAGCAGATGTGTATGTTGTCAAACATCTAGTATAACTGGGTAGCTGAACATTTTTAAACAGTGTAATACACAGTCATATTAGAATATTATGTCGCACACCTACCTACCAGGTGTAAGTATTCACTCAGTGGTGATCCTTTACATTTTTCTTGTTACTCCTGTGTTCTTTATAGATGTTAACTCGTACACTGTGGTGCGTCTATAGTTCTATACCACTTGCCGGAGTTGTTTTCATCACTCTGGCATCAATGGCCTGTGGGGCACCAGTGTTATGCTGTTGGGAGGCACCCAATATATGAGATGTCCATTCTCCTTCACTATGGTGGCTCTAGAATATTCCAAAAAGTTAGCAGTTTTCAAGATGCTACCACCTGCTATTCTATTATTATGCCCTTTTATTACTTTTGTTTTGCAGTCTTCTACAATGTGACTGGTGTGCTCACTTATTTATACGAGCAGCAAACACTGTAACATGGCATCTGTGACATCCAGGGTCAAGTTAATTCCAAACCATGGCTGGTCATGATATTCTGATATGACTATGTAGATGTAAACGTCTAGAGTCAGGACAAGTACAACTACAAATACATTGCTTAGAACACAATCTCATACTAATATGCTTTCTAAATATGTGTTTGTCATCAGAAGAGAAGTTTAACAAAAACTACTTTACAGGTAACTTGCTGGTAATTACAGTGGTGAGTTATTTTGGGGCAAAGTTTCATCGTCCCAGAATCATTGGAGCTGGAGTGCTGGTGATGGCTCTGGGCACTTTCCTAATGGCCCTGCCTCACTTCCTCATGGGCCGGTGAGGCTATGAATTATTTTGCGCGTTTTTCACTGTGGTGAAGGGGAAAACATCATTTAATATTTTATGTTGTTACTTTTTATTATATATATATATATATATATATATATATATATATATATATATATATATATATATATATATATATATATATATATATATATATATTAATTGCGTTATTAATATTTTAGTATGTCTTTATTATTATTAGGTCATGCTATTTTTGAACAGCAAACAGTGACAATTTGAAAAATTCCCCTAATAGCAAATACCAATAGAAGAAAAGGGAAATAAACATATGTGCATACACCATTCTGTCATAACAATAACACCTGCTGTTTCTACACATATTGTCTGTTCTATCAGCTGCAATACTGTATAGGTGCACTTTATAGTTCTACAGTTACAAATTGTAGTTCATCTGTTTCTCTGCATAATTTGTTAGACACTTTTCACTCTGTTCTTCAGTGGCCTGAACTCCCACATGGCCACCACAAACATTATTACTTTAATTCATATCCCATTCACGACTTCATAAAGTGATCTGTACAAAACATTCAGTATTTATGCATGCAGCAGAGGGTGATTAACAGAAGTCAGAGCTCACTTTATTCCTGTTATGACTCAAGAATTGCTCAGTTTATTCTCTTAGCTTCAACTTGATTGTTTGTCAGTTTGGAAAGCACTTAGAGTAGCAATATGATATATGAAATAAGATATAGGAATAATGTTTTTATTGCTTTATTCTGTATTAATAAATGTAAAGTGAATTGTTGTTTCTCCAACAGATATAAATATGAGACAGTTACTGCCCATGTAAATGATGCTGTTAATTTTACATTGACAACCCCTTGCTCACCAACTGGCCAGAACGTTGCTCATCAGCACACTGCAGGTAGTTTTATATGTGTATATTATTACTAGTGTAATACTTTGTATTGATGCTTCTAAAGAACTGTTATTCTCCTCAGATCTGAGACTGGACACTTTTACATGTTTACTGTTTCATACTAAATACAGTTCAATGATAATGTAGTACATTACATTCTGAAATTAGACTTTAATCTCTGATTAATCTTGTAACATTGTGATAATGAACAAAGAGTTTTTTTTAACCTATACAAATTAAATTATATTATATATATCTTTATAATAGATCCCGGACGAGCCCCCACTTGTCTCCATGCCTTTTCCCTCTATGCCTTTTCCCTCTGTGCCTACCTCTGATCTCCCTACTGTCCCTGATATTTTACATCTATCTATATTAAATGAGAGTAAATATGGTCATTTTGAAATTTTACAGATTTAATGTACCTGTTGCTATATGTTCAGTATAGCGTCCTGGACAGTGAAATCTACTTAAAAATGTTTATAATAAAACACAACTGACCTTATTAAGACTTAAGTGTATTCGGAAGTCTATGTATAATTTAGTAGACCAGGTCCAAATATCCAGACTACTACACATTAAACATCTAAAAATGTTATGTACAAATATCAGCTTCTGTTTTGTATCTTTCACAAACAGTGTGTCTTTGTGTGTGTGTGTGTGTGTGTGTGTGTGTGCACGCGCACGTGTTCAGGATGTGATCCAGGAGAAGAGGAGAGTTCTCCTATGTGGATTATTGTGCTGATGGGTAATGTTATCCGGGGTATGGGAGAAGCCTGTGTGGGCCCTCTTGGTATGTCCTTCATTGATGACTATGCCAGGCCAGAGAACTCTGCTTTTTACATTGGTGAGACATAAGTTACTACACTGAGCAAATAATGAGTGAAAACCACTGTTTTACTTTAATAATTTACTGAATTATAGAACCCCAACTTTGAAAAAGTTGGGACACTATGTAAAATGTAAATAAAAGAAGAATGGAATGATTTGCAAATCTCATATTTTATTCACATTAGAACATAGAAAACATTTGGGATAGAGGCAACAAAATCTGGGCTGGGAAAAAATGGGACTAATGAAAAATCAACTCTAAGTGCAATTTGCAACTAAATTACATGGCAGCATTTTTGGGGAGCAAAGATCGGTAGGTATTCACCAATTTTCAGAAAAAATGTTCAATGTAATTGCAATTGCAGACTTTGATTATCCCACCATCTACAATACAAATCAGAAAAGGTTTCAGAGAATCTTGAGAAATTGCTGTGCAAATCCTGCATCTATGGGGTTGCATTAATGGTTATGGTGTGGGCAGCTTACACATCTGGAAAAGCACAATCAATGCTGAACAGTATATATGGGTTTTAGAACAAAAATTACTCCCATCCAGACAATGGCTCTTTCAGGTAATGACTTGCAAGACAATGCTAAACCACATACTGCATCCATCACAACAGCATGGCTTTGCAGAAGAAGAGTCAGGGTGCTAAACTGGTTTGCCTGCTGTCCAGACCACATTTGGTGCATCATGAAATGAAAAATCCAGAAAAGAAGACCCAGGACTGTTGAGCAGCTAGAATACTACATCAGACAAGAATATGTCAAGATTCCTCGCCCAAAACTCCAGCATTTGGTGTAACATCACTTCTCAGATGTTTACAGACTTGTGAAAAGAAGAGTGGATGCTACACAGTAACAGACATGACCCCTGTCCCAACTTATTTCTCATGCTCTGGTCATGTGGATCACACACTGTGTGTGGAGCCCCAAGTGCCCATGGGGGCACCAAAGCATAAAAGCTTTCTGGTTCACAACTTTCGCCGCCACCATCCCCACCCCAATCCACTCAACCATGAATTTGAAGTATGTGGATTTTGCCCTCCCTGGTGAGGATGGGGAGGTGGTTGTGGCTGGCAGAGAAAGTTCAGCCCCAGACAGCATTTGTGTTTAGGGCACTCAAATGCCTAGCCTTGGCACTGGCCAGCAGCCTTTGTTTTCTACACCCGTTCTCAGGGTTTTTGGCCGCATTTTGTTTTCACACCCACTTTTTGGCGCCATCACCTTGGTGTGTCCTTTTAGTTTTTTGTGAAGCCCTTTAGTTTCTGTCTGCTCTGTGGTTGGTGCCACTCATAAGTCTGGGTACAGTCCTGTGACAGTGTTTTTTTTTTTTTTCAATTTAAACTAATTTTCATTTTGCACAGCCATCCCAATTTTTTTTTTTTTGGAATTGTAGATATAAACTAAAATAGAATATTAGTGAATAGGAATAAAAGTATATCTGTTAACATATTTACAGAAAGTAGTATAATTCAGTGAGTATGAATATAACAAGTACTGTCTAGAGGAGATTTTGAGAGGAGATATTGTCTCTATAGTGAGGAGACTTCTTGTAGATCCTTATTGCAGTGGGTAAGAAATAACTCACATGGCACTCTTTAACACACTTCAGCTGTATCACTACCACTTAATGTGCTTCTCTGTTTTTTCAGTGTTGTGTACAGGGTGTCTAAGGTACTGTCAAAGATGGCTTACAGCTTGTTATCATCTCAGATGATAGTTGTATACTTCAGTGGAATAGATATGCACTGATTGTTTTACTTGCTGTGAAAAGATCATTCACTCTCTTTCATCAGGATGTCTCCACACCATATCAGTGATCGGTCCACTGTTTGGCTACTCACTCGGCTCACTCTGTGCCAACCTCTATGTGGACTTTGGCTTTGTAGACATGGGTAAGATTTATTATTCAATGCACATTGAGTGTTCTGCTTACATTAAAAAAAGAAGTACGATTGTTCTTGATTATAATTAGTGTATTTGGTGTGTGTGTGTGTGTGTGTGTGTGTGTGTGTGTGTGTGTGTGTGTGTGTGTGAATTCATGTGTTCTCATCCTCAGACAGTGTGACAATCACCCCTCAGGACTCCCGTTGGGTGGGAGCGTGGTGGTTGGGTTATTTAGTGGCTAGTATTCTGTCTCTTTTTTCTGCTCTACCATTCTGGTTTCTGCCCAGTGCTCTGCCCGAGGTGTCTGAGTCTGCTGAACCAAACAGCTCAACACAGCAAACAAACACCTGCCCAGAACAAACTACTGCAAGCCTCAAAGACATTGCCAAAGGTAAATCTGCATATCATCCACAGTTCATAATCGTATTTATGATAATTGACCCCAATAACCAGTTGAAATGGGCCTTCTTAATGAATGAAAAGTAGTTCATTGGAAATTTGATAATGATAATGCACAATTTCAGTTCTTATATATGTGTAAACATTTTAAATGCATTATCTTTTAAATTAACGGCTTTTTATAATTTAGTTAAGTTACATTTTTTAAAGGTTTCATTACATCATGAATCATCAGAAGAATCAGTAGATTACTGAATTACTCCCAGATAGTATACATATGTGGGCCATTTCTGGCTGAGAAATGGCACTGCTGGCCCACTGTCGGCATGGCTAACTGCATGTGAGCCAAATGTGACCCTTATATTGAAAATACACATTTGGCTCACATGTACCATAACAGATGTGGTCCACTTCTGGCAGAGATATGGCAGTGCTACCTACACATGAGCCATCAGTGGCCCACATGTTCTAAAACAGATGTGGTCCACTTCTGGTAGAGATATGGCAGTGTTACCTACATTTGACTGATATGTGGCCCTAATCTAGCGTATATGTTTTCCACATCTTGCAACCAACCAAGTGCTGTCAATACGTGTGGCAAGTGGGACAAAAGAAAATGTGTGGATGAGGGCCAGATGTGGGTCAGAATATTTTATCTGGGCTACTACTGATTGTAGAAGTTAAATTTATAAATTGTAAGACTAGCAATAATGCTTATAACATTTTGCATCCAGACTTCAATTTCTCATTGTCGTAACTACACAATTTACATTTTAGTTGTACAGTAATTAATACATAACAAAAATGATATAAAAATTAGGGATGTATCAATACATTCATTCATTCATTCATTCATTCATTATCACACCCGCTTATTCCTTATCAGGGTCGCGGTTAGTCCCCTACCCCCTCACTGGGCGCAGGGCAGGGCATTACATTAATCAACTAAGCCCAGGACAGGGCTGTATCAATACAAGTTTAGTGTAATAATACATTGTGACATTTGCATCATACAGATGGATGGTAGAATGTGCATTCTGTGCATTAAACAGAAATATCTTCCCTTGGTTATTTAAAATAAGACAAAGCTACAGTATACATTTGTACAACACACTGTAATGGCAGTGTTTCGAATCATAAAAAGTACCACAAATAAAACACATTTAAACTTTTTTCTGTACTCAAATATTGTGTAAAACTCTGTATTGTGAATCAATCCATGAGAAGAGTGCATTGTTACACCCCTAGTGATTACAGAACAATATCTATTGTAAGAACAAGATTGATAAGTCTGGAGTCTAAAGTTTTAAATATTTAACTCACTTTTAAACAATATGTAATTTCAAAGCAGGGGGTGGGGGTTTGTAGGTGTTCCACTGAAATGGTGTACAATTTGATGATTTCTCTGCTCTAAGACTCTCACTAACCCTGACAGTTACTATATGAATTGAATCAAGTGACTTTGTGCAGGGAAATCAAACTGTGCTGCACAACATCCCTCCAAGACCAAAGTTTAATTTTTTTCTCTTTTTGTTTACAGATTTCTTGCCATCCCTGAAGTGCTTGTTCTCCAATAAGATCTACATCCTGTACTTGGTCTTCAACGTTGTGATGATGAATGCCTTTGTCATAATTTTTACTTACATGCCAAAATACATAGAGCAGCAATTTGGACAAAGTGCATCCAGGGTTAATTTCCTTTTAGGTAACAGCACATACAACACTTCATATAAATCACTGTTTAACAACAACTGCATAGGAGCACCTTAAACCACCATAGCAATCACCTACTGACATCTAGTTGTAAGACCTTAGCAACCATCTTGCACCACTTTAGCAGTCATACATCAACAACCTGAGTGGCCATATCAAATACCTGGCTGTGCCCTAGCAAACCACATAGGACTTTCTTAGGGTTCACAGTGTGTCAATGCAATGCAATACTCTAATTACTGTTTAATAATGCCTTCATCTGTTTATAAACCAGTTTTCTTCACATACAGGTCACATTTATAATTTTTTAATTAATACTGTGTAAATGATTATTAAATTATTTAACACAGTTAAATGACAGACAAACCTATGTATGTGTGCAGGTGTAACCTCTATTCCAGCGACTTGTTTGGGTATTTTTTTGAGTGGACTGATTGTGAAGAAGTTTAAGCTGGATCTGCTGCAAGGTGCCAAGATGGGATTTGTGGGGTATACTGCTGGCTTTCTATTTACACTGCCTTACTTCTTCCTCAGCTGCTCTGATACACACTTGGCTGGAGTTACTGTGCCATACCAAAGGTACACTGACTTTTATTACTATTGTGCTCAAAGCATTAGTCTCATTTTTATCATCTGATGACATGTAGTAACATTGTATGGTATTGATTGTGTTCATGCATTAGTTAAACAACCCAAATTACAAAATACAAAATGCAATCATTGGGAAATATCACAGACTCACAATTTATTCACAATAGAACATATCAGATTTTGAAAGTGAGACATTTTACCATTTCATTTAGAAATATACAAGGTCTTTCCTGAAAGAGAGGTTTTCTGGATTTGAGCATTTGTTCTAGAACCTCTATATGCTGTTCAGCATTGATGGTGCCTTTCCAGATGTGTAAGCTGCCAACGCAATAGGCACTAATGCTACCCCATACCATGAGACATGTAGGATTTAGAACTGTGCATTTGTGCTTTGTTGCCCTGTCTGTGTGGGTGGGGGCTGGGGGTGACCCATTTTTTGATGCCTCCATGGACACTTGGGGCCCAACACACAGTGAGTAAACGTCCGCTGTTTCCAAAGAGAATTCCAGATTTTGATTAATTTGACCACAGAACAGTTTTTCATTTTGACTCAATTTAAGTGAGCTTTGGCCCAAAGAAGATGGTAGATGTGGATTGCAGTGTTCACATACAATGATCTCTGGAAGTGTTCCTGAGCCCATGCAGTGATTTCCAGTCAAGAATCGTGCCTATTAAAGCAGTGCCACCTAATGGCCCAAACAACACAATCATTCAATATTGACCATCAACCTTTTTAGTTAATTAGATAATATTTTTAATAATCTAATTTCTCACTTTCAACATCTGGTATGTGTTCTATGGTGTACTGTGAATAACAAATGTGTAATTGAGATTTACAAAAAATTGCACTCAGTTTTTATTTACATTTTACTCAATTTCAATGTGTTTTGGAATCAGTACTACAGTAGTTAGAAAAATGAAAATCTCTGAAAGTGAATATAGTGAACTTTTGAGGACTATAATGTACCTGTGCAGTACTAATTCTAATTTTTTGAAATCCTGTTTCCCATGAAGGGTTTTATGAGCTGGAAGCTCAAATTATGTGAAAATAAACAAATAAATGCTTGGAATTGTTTAAATTGTGGGCTCTGAATCTATAATCTATGAAAGTTTAACTTTTTGAATGGAATTATAGAAATTAATCAACTTTTCCACGATATTCAAATTTTTTGGAATGGGTCTATATTTCTGATACTGATTTCTGACACTTTGAAGCGATCACTAAACTCTGTCACCATCCACTGTTCTGAACCAAATTCCATACATTCAGTTAGATTACTTTTTTTTTCTAAGACACAAACAAAAGGGAGGAGTCGTATGAAAGCTGAAACACTCTCCTTTCTACTCAGATTCAGTTCATTTCAGTGTATCGTTAGTTGCTTAACTATGTGCCATATCTTGAGTTGAAATAAGGATTCATTATCTGTTGCGGTTATTTACTGATGTTTGAATAAGTCCCAATCAAACAGAACTGAGCACATGTTAAATTCAGCAAAGAAACTACAATTGTGACAACAAATTACTTTCATATTCTTTCATTTCAGTATATGTGGTTATAAAGTGATTCTAATTCTGGTAGTTGTACACTGGTGTTTATACTTCAGATCTGTGCATGTAGCAGAAGTGGAGATCAGTTTGTACTCCTCCTGTAACACAGACTGTAGCTGCCCACTGAACCAGTGGGACCCTGTGTGTGGTCAGAATGGAGTGACCTATGTTTCAGCATGTTATGCTGGCTGCAGCCTGACACATGGCTCAGGCAGGAACATGGTAACCTCTAGTCTTCTCACAGTATAATACATAATATATAATACTGAATACACAACTCGTAAAGCCTTTTTGTTTCATACTTAAGTCAGATGTTTCCTCTTCTCTCTCTAGAGCTTCCATGGCTGCAGGTGTGTTGAGAGTTGGGGTATGAGTGAGGTAAACTCATCGGCAGTGCTGGGTCAATGTCCCAGAGAGAGCAACTGCTCTACAATGTTCTACATCTTCCTTGCTCTGCAGTCTCTCAGCTACTTCAGCTACTTCTTGGGCACCGTGCCTCTGCTCATCATGTGTCTCAGGTTCCTGCTCATCACTTTTCTATCATGTAGCAGTTATGCAGTGGCTATTTATTGTTACTTCTTATACAATAGCTACTCATACTTTTGAAATCAGTCATTAGTTACTTACAGATGGACTACAGTCTGTACCAAACAATAGTTTGGTATATCAACTATATCAAAATGTAACTTGATTATAAGTCCCATAAAGGGGGTGATTTTAAAATTCATAATTTACTAAAATTAATAAAGCAAAACTTAAAAACATGCATCTAAAGAATCATTAACATAAGTCTCTTCAGCAACAAAATGAGTAGAATAATGAAGGATTAAATATCTGAATAATTTCCCAAAGTAAACGTAGCCATGGACCAGACAGTTCAAAATAAATGAAACAAGCAAAACTCCTGAACATTCCTAACTCTACAGTACCAAAAAATACAAGAGGTTGCACCCACCTTAAACTTAGTGAGTCTATACAAAGACCGTATTCATGTGTGTGCTTTGTACAGTAGAAGTGATCTCTTACCTGTAGGCCTATCAAACTCTTGTGTGAGCATTCAAAGCTGCAAAACCAGGAGTCCAATATGCATGAGAAAACGTACAAACAGGCCAAGTGTGAGTATGTCACCTTAGTGAAGATGTCCATTTCACACGTGTTCTTTAATAACAGTTTAACTAACCCTAACCCTAACTTCATTTGTACATATTTACTTTTTATTATATACTGAATTAGGCATTTAAATGAACGTTTGTTTCCTTTTGAATTATGCACAGATAATCCAAAACATTAAGAGCACTCAAATATGAAGTGAATATTATTGATTATCTCATAAAAACACTACAGTGCCAAAGTCTCAGATATAATGCACGGTAAGGGAACACTTACTGCACAAAGTGGGCAGGTATGTGTAACCAGGGTATGTGTATGGCCAGAAGACTGGGTAAAAGCAAGGCTTGTGGCATAGTTCTGATCAGTAGGCCTAATGGTCAATACTTTCTGTTGGTGGCCTCCAAATTCCATTTTTAATCCAATCTTAATGCAATCTGTTAAATGTGCTGGAAGTCAGAACATTTTAAAGCACCTAAAGGATCTGTTGCTAACATTGTTGTGGCAGATAGCACAGGGCAGCTTCAGACGTCTTGTAGAGTCCATGCCTCTGAGTTGTGTTGATGGCACATGGAGGACCAACACATTAGCTGCACAGTATGCATATAAGCATATTTGTAATGTTTTGGCTCTCATGTCTATTTGTGTTGTCCTCTGTCTGTCCATAGGTGTGTAGAGCCTGAGCTAAAGTCTTTGTCTACAGGGGTGTTCCTGCTGATTGTTCGAGTTCTGGGTAATAATCTTTTATTAATTTGTTTTACAGAATTCTGGTGTGTTTTGCATTGCTTATGTGTGTTTCACTGTGTGCCATTACAGGAGGTATTCCAGCACCTGTATACTTTGGTGCCTTGATAGATTCCACCTGTCTGAAGTGGGGGAGCAGAAAATGTGGAGGACGAGGGGCATGCAGGGTGTATAAAAACAAAACATTCAGGTGAGGACCACCTGGCACTTATTATTAATATTGGTCTCTATTAGCTAGACTTTGTCGATTGCTGTCTGCAGAATCACCTCCAGCTCAACGCGGGAAGACCAAAGAGCTGGTGGTGGACTTCTGCAGGCGTTCACACTCTGCTTCACCAGTGAACAGACATTGATAGGGTGCTCACCTGAACAATAACCTGGACTGGACAGACAATACTACTGCACTGTACAGAAAAGGTCAGAGCAGACTCTGCTCAGGAAGCTGAGCTCATTCATAGTGCTGGGACCACCATTCATGATGCAGTAGTTGCATCAGCCATCTTTTACAGAGCATCTCCACCACACACAGTAGGAGATTAGACAAACTGATTCAGACGGCCCGCTTAGTCCTGGGATGTATACTAGACTCGGTGCAGATGGTGGGAGAAAGGAGGATGTTAAACCAAGTTAACATCCATGTTGGAGAATGACTCTCCCACCATACATGAGACTCTGACAGCATCTCCATCAGCGACCAGCTGTTTTACCCAAAATGTGTGAAGGAACATTATCACAGGTCCTTCCTTAGTGCTGTGGTTAGATTTTACAACTAAAACTGCTCCCAGGAAACCGCTCATAACTTATAACTTCACTGACAAATTCACTGAAGTTTGGCCTTAATACAGTGGTGCTTGAAAGTTTGTGGACCATTTCAAATTTTTATATATATGTATGACCTAAAACATCATCAGATTTTCACACAAGTCCTAAAAGTATGTCATTCTAGTAATGAAGTGAAGTGAAGTGACTAGAAGTGAAATCCCATCAACACTGCAGTCATTAATAAAAGCACACTTGTGCTGCTCTCCTTGTTCAGGTTTCTGTTCCTGGGTCTGACCAGTGGTCTGAGAGTTTGCAGCTCTATGTTCTTCTGGATAGCAATAACTCAGCTCAAGAAAAAGCTGCAGAAAGAGAAGAGATCCATCACAGAGCTGGAGCTCCAGAAACCTGCAGGGGGCGCTGTTGAAGCACTATTAAAAGAGGACTGTATCACAGAGCACCAGGATCCCTTGCAGGTCTCAGTGTGATGTCATTTTCAACTTTATAGGACCCATCTACTATTTTTTTTGCATTTTGTTTTATCTTGCTAAGGTCACATACTATTTGTGTGGGTTTTGATGTGCTTAAACAGTCAAAATTAATCTTTTTACTTGAACATGTCTAAGCTCTTTTTATTTCATTAAAATAGCTGCTGTTGTTACTGTACCTTAAGTGGGAAGTTCACTTTGTCACATTTTTGAGCTTATCAGCTGAGATAGGTTTTATCTCTATGACCAATGTTATGGTTACAGACTTGACTGTAAATGAGCCGTAACAAAGCTTTTTATCACTTCAGTGTGAAAGGGTAATGATCAACTTCAATTGGCTGAATTAATAAAATAATGAAAAATCATTTTCCCTTCATTTGGACTTTTTAACATCAGCAATGTTTACATCGTCGCCCTCGCCATTATACGTTTTTTTCAGTGAGCATTGATACTCAGATTAGTCTCTGTGTGACACTGAACTGTAAACATGGTTCGGGGAAATGGCAGAAATTTGCAACCAGTTTTTTTTTTTTTTTGTGCTGATTTTTCGTCTTTAGAGGAACCATCCATTTGTATTTTCATTTCATGATCCTGGGGTATAACTTTCAGCCCCTGCTTTTGACTTAAGTTGACCTATGGAACCAAAATACCTCAAAACAAAAACAGTAATACTATTATAAAAATATATATTTTATATAGAAAATATATAGAAATATATGAAAGACACATTAGGTTACATTTAATAATTTAACTTGTATAAAGTTGGTGTTAAAAATGTAGTTGAATATTCCATAAAAAAAAAAGAAATGACTATATGTATAACTTCATCAGAGATATAAAACCAAGAGGTGGCAACAAAATACATAATTGTACTTTATATTAAAGAGCTCAAAATGTATTTGACAGATATGAATAATTAATGAAAAATGAAGTATTCTTTTAAACATTTTTGGTAAAACTAAAATAAATAATGTGACCCTGCCTCGGAAAACCTGGCCAAAGTCGCTGGGTAACTTATTGAGATATCATGTAGTTTAGCCTATCACTCACATTAGTGACAAAAATATGCCGCTTGGTGCTGTAAATAAAAGATAATAGTCTCAAATATCTATCCTAGTACATGTTTGTATCAAAAACAAAACTTAAATTCACCAAAAAAGTTGTTTTTTGTGCAGCAAGCCATTCACCAATGTTCATGGTATCTCATCCAGACAATACAGTGTCCATATCGGTGGACTGGGACATTGGGATCAACACAGAGCACCGGAAAAGTACCTCCTGTTGTCCACCAACAGCACTTCCAGCAGACACACAAGGCTTCCTTGGCACTCTCCAACTCAGTATTAACCAGAACCAAACCTGTTGAGTTTCAGTAGATTTCTATGTTGTGCAGATGCATTACATTTGTACAGTCTCATGTTTGCAGTTTAGTAATGAAAACAGGTGCCCTTCTGCCTCTCTCTATTTTGAAACAGAAAGCTCTTTGTGTTTGCAGCCCTATACGTCACCATCTTTTACTATAATCATATATCTGCTATACATTCATGTAAACACCACAGGTATCGATTCTTTGGGGTTGTTGACCAAAGGGCTTCAGACACCAAGACAACTACCTCTCTGGAACTCAAGTTCTGAACAAGACACTGTGTTATTTTGTAATAAAATTCTATTTATTTATTATACCCAGTATGTCTGTATTGTTATCTGTTCCAATGTTGATTGGAAATAGAAGGAATTGAGTGCATAAATTAAACCAGTCTAATTTTTTTACTGTTTCACAGCAATCTCAGGCTTCTTTAAGTGCTCATGTGATCGCTACAAAATTTGCTCTACTTAATATCAGGTCTCCAGCGAACAAATAATTTCTGTTTAATGATATTATACAAACCGGATTCCAAAAAAGTTGGGACGCTATACAAATTGTGAATAAAAACTGAATGCAATTATGTGGAGATGGCAAATGTCAATAT
>BRDA01062038.1:12840-23686 GCA_036984385.1 Crenuchus spilurus | reverse complement strand
ATTTGTTGACGACATGAAATCTTGAAACAACATATTTTTCCCTTAAAATGATACATTCTCTCAGTTTAAACTTTTGATCTGTCATCTATGTTCTATGACGAATAAAATATTGACATTTGCCATCTCCACATCATTGTATTCAGTTTTTATTCACAATTTGTTTAGTGTCCCAACTTTTTTGGAATCCGGTTTCTATTTTGTTTTTCTGTGGTTTGAGTTGGATCACAATGCGTCAGTAGTGCCATATTGACAAAAAAAAACATTGCTTTCTTTATTTCATAAATTACGCAGCCTTTGTATTTTAGATGTGACAATATTCATGACATGCTCAGAAAATGACACTGCAATATAATTTATAACTATATGACTAAACCCTAGTTCTCCCCACCCACCACTCTGCTCCCATTTTGTAGTTAGAATTCACATACACCAATGAGCCAAAACATTATGACTACAAAAAAAGTCAAAGGAAATAACACTGATTATTATCTTGTAGCAACAGCATAAATAAAGGTCTGGGATGTATTACACAGTAAGTACACAGTTTGTTCTGATAGTTGATGCCCTCGAAATGTAAGAAATGGGCAAGCATGAAGATGTGGGGGACTTTGACAAGGACCAAATCATTATGGTCAAGTGACTGGGACAGAAGATCTCTGAAACAGCAAGACCAAACAAGATCTATGGCGTCTCTACGTTGAAACTTACAGGATTTAGACTCTGCTGATTATGTCTTGGCATCAGATACAAGACAGTACCTTCAGAGGTTTTGGCTACTTTTGGCACATTAGTGCACCTGTGCAGTAAATACTGAAGTTAAAACAGTTAAAGGTCAATGTTAAAATGACAAAAACTAACTTAATTAGCTTCCACACAGTCTACAGTTCTACACACTGTTCACTTTGACAGACATTTCACTTACAGACTGACACCCAAGAAAGGAAACTTACAAGATAACAATATATCACTGTGGTGACAGTGGGAATAGCATGTTCAACAGAAAACTGTGATGCATTCAAGCCCTTACATACTAATTAATGCAAACAACAATACATGGTTATACCGTGACTATACAGAATGCATCATTTGTACCTTTATGTGATTGTGTAGGCTAATTACAGAGGCCAAGCATGTCTGGAGCTCATCAATCTGCTTAACTGAAGCTGTTTCAGAACATAACATACCAACACAATCAATTAACTCTGTTTGGCCAAAATTATGCTTCAGATGCCCATTCAGTCCCATTTTCTACAATCGAGCTCCAAGAGGACCATTATTCTCTAATAACCAACACCTTAGGGACATTTCTCTCTGTCCCTTGTAAGCTTTGAATAATGTGCCAAGACTCTACACCATTCAAACACACCTCCTCTTCTAAACACATGCTTTTACACACAAACATGAGGCCTGACAGCACATCGATCACTTAATTCCTTAACACGGCTAATCATAATGACCCTGAGAGAGAAAGCATCCTAGCTTGAGCCTAATCAGCTTTCAGGACGGTGAGCTTGCTCTAACCACCAAACCCCGACTCGGCCTGTTCCTCAATCCTATCTCCTTCTCCAATCAATCAACAAGCTGGAGGATGAAGAAAGAAAAGAATGGATGAGAGGAGAATCTCAAGGAGCGCAGAGATAGCAGGATGACGCTTCAGATAAGCAATGTGAAGGCAATTACTTTTGGGAGTTTGAGGACAAGGGAGAGAACATCAAAGCATGGCCTCTTTGGAGAGTTAGCGAAATGCTAATCACTGCTAATGAAGTGCGTATCTCTCTCCTGCAGTGCAAGGCTAGCATTATTAGCCTGCTAATCTACCCTCTCCACTAGGGAGGAACAACAAACAAAGTAACGTATGCTAAACCATCCTGTCATTAATCTTTTGGTCTGTTTGGATTGCTGGCAGAACCACTAATCTGGTTCACTAAAGTTCAGTGGACCACATTTACACGACACAGCAAGAATCATAAATTACTAAATGAGACTTTAACACAGGGTCTGTCGAAACTCCACCTATCTAATGCTTTATGCAATCCACCGAGTAATCAGGTTATTTTAATAGCATTCTCTGTCATGTACCTAACTATATTAGTTACATTACATTAAATGTATTATGTTACCACCCCATGTCAAATCTGTTAGAGCCTAATATATATCAGGCGCTTTGTGTATGTGTGGGCAGAGCGTCTGAGACAGCTCACGCAGACTTTTGTTGTCATGCTGACACATCACACCACCACTGCAAGCTAAAACTTGCTATAACACAATATGACTGGTGTGGGAGGCATTCTCGAGAAAAAAAATCATTCAAAAATGGTATCAATATTATCCATGCTTTTTTAACAAACATCCTGTGCATCAACCACCTCCTTTCACCCATCCCACTCCATCCAAACAACCCACTTCCAGCCAAATCAACCCCCTATCTACCCAGCCCAACTCACTTCAGTCAAATCTTCCAATAGCAACCTACCTGCCTCCCACCCAAACCAATTCCCCTCCCACCCAACACCTCTACACCCAACCCAACCTCCCATCAACCAAACCCTCTCTACCCAAACCAACTGCCATTCACACCGTACCTACATCCAACCCAACCATTCATCAACCTACCCCTCTCTACCTAAACCAACTGCCCCCCACACAGTACCTCTACATCCAACCCAACCTTCCACCAACCAAACCAACCCCTCTCTACCCAAACCAACTGCCATTCACACAGTACCTCTACATCCAACACAACCTCCCACCAACCAAACCAACCCCTCTCTACTCAAACCAACTGCCCTCCACAAAGTACCACTACATCCAACCCTACCTTCCACTAACCAAACCAACCACTCTCTACCAGGGTTCGCACTGGCCGCTCGCCACGTCGCCAATGGCGAACTCAGACAGCGTGTGGCGAGGAAAACTTGTCATCAGTACGCCACGCATGGCGAATTCAAATTGCCACGAAAATCACAAAATCCGGCAATACTCCGTGAGCTGTCTGCCATCTTGAGTTTATCTGCTGTTCTGTAAACACCCGAAATAGCCCGAAGCAACATCATCAGGAAAATAACCGCAAAATAAGTAATGAGATAGGTGGGTCTCTAAATGCTGATTGGTTGAGAAGTTTCGCGCGTAGAAAATTATAGTATCCCATAATTCTGTGCGTTCATTGATAGTATTTCATGGCGACAAAATGGCGGATGGGGCCGATGATGATGTTGTGTTTGTTCATCCTGGACCTAGCACACCTAGTGCTAAACCGGCAAAACGGCAGGCAACACTTAGTTTCGCACCACCAGCAAAGAAGCCGGTTGTTGTTTCTGTCCCATTAAAATACGATCAATCAAAGCGGAATGGTTTGATACCTACCCTTGGTTATGGCACGATGACAACAAATTCTACTGTAAAGTATGTGAAAAAGAAGGCAAAAAGAACACGTTTACAAGGGGTAAATCATCCGTCATCCCAAAAAAAGGATGATATAAAAAAACATGCAGAAACTGAAGACCACAGGTTAGTGTTATAACTTTTATTTGCCTTTTGTCTTAAGCTGGTTTTTTGTCAATTTTGATTAGATGACAATACTAATGAATGTACATAGAACGCACGTTCTACAACAAGATCCCATTCTGGGATCACTACATTTACTATAGCCAATCACAACGATGCAGGCTGGATAAATATGAATGAAAATTGCATTGTGGGATTTATCATAAACCAATCACTGCTTGGCTTCAAAGTGACATCAGTGTAACTGGTGAGTGTTTTGTTAACCCTTAAGTTGTTGGAATAGGTACCGAAGATGTTATAAACTATCTTGGAGTAATAACCAAAAGATACTATAGTAGTTTGGCTCTTTGTTGGTAGAATATCAGCATGTGGCTAATGTTAATCAATTTTAGAAGAACTTAATGACTGTTACTCTTAGGCTAATACTAAAAATAGTCAGCCCCCTTCCTGGAGGAAATTAAAATGCTGCGTGAAGGTAGGAGGGAAGTTTTTTTTTACTTTAAAGCTAAAAATATGTGTCCTCATAAAACAATCCAAGCATTTTGAAAAAAGCAGGTTAAGTTGGAGATATTTTTAACTACAAAAATACTGATTTGAAAAAAAAAAATAGCTGGGTCAGGAGAGGATGCTCTACTTATTTTTTTTTCAAACCTTATCAAATTCGGCAAATTAGAACTTGGTATAGAAAATATAATGAGACTTAATTTTTTTCAGAGAGGCTACTAAAGCAGATGGCGTGCAGAGTGATTCCCAGGCTTGTAAGAGACTGTCTCTGGAATAAATAAACAAGTAAACAAAGAGCTGTACACATTGGAAATTTTTTATTTTGAATTCAATTGTTGCTCTATATTTTCAATTTTTATCACTCTTATTTGCCCTACAGAGAGTAAATATCTATAAATATCTGTAAATATGATCAGAAATCCATTACACCAGTGGATTTCTGATATGATGTACATGTAAGTGCCTGTGGCTAAAGCGTGGCTACTGTGGCTAATTGTCTTCGCCACAGGTAGCTGTTAAATCTGTGGCTAGTCAAATCCTTATGTGGCTAAGAAAGTTTTAAGCCCCTTAGCCACAATGGCTAACAGGTTTCATGAGCCAGTGCCAACCCTGCTCTACCCAAACCAACTGCCCTCCACACAGTACCTCTACATCTAACCCAACCTTCCACCAACCAAACCAACCCCTCTCTACCCAAACCAACTCCCATTCACACAGTACCTCTACATCCAACCCAACCTTCCATCAACCAACCCACCTCTACCCAAACCAACCGCCCTCCACACAGTACCTCTACATCCAACCCAAACTTCCACCAACCAATACAACCCCTATCTACCCAAACCAGCTCCCCTACACCCAACCCAACCTACCATCGACTAAGATAACCTCCATCTACCCAAACCAACTGCCCTCCACCCAACACCTCTACACCCAACCTCCCATCAACCAATCACCATCCAACTCCAAATTTTCTCACCTCAATTCAAAAAAGCATTCCCGATTTTGCTTCAGTGAGGTTTATACATTATTTTCAAGTATCAGTATCATTTCAGAAATGCTAAAAATAAGGTACAGGATGAGATTGCTCAAGCTCATCTCTGCTAGTGAGTGTGTGCTTCAGGGGGCCCTGTTTTGGAACTGGGTCATTTTCACTGAGCCTCGGGCTAATTCTTCTCAACACTGTCGAGGAAAAATGTCTTTTCTCCATACAGACTCTTGGAGTGGCATTATTCTCTGCCTTCCATTTTTAGTATTTTTCCCCACAATTTGAAAATGTGCTAGAAGTATTACTCCAACAGAGCATCTGAAAAGCAGGGCATGCACATCAAAAGACTAGTGATTGAATAATTTACACTCCTTATTTCATAAGTGCTGCAGATTTCAATTACACAGTCTAGAGTCTATTCCCATACATGTGAAAGAAGCAAATCAGACATAAAGAAAGTCAAATCAATGTGTAATATGACCAAAATGTTCTGGGCTATATAGTGACATATCCAAGTTATGGTACATTACTGATACATAATGTGTGCATGTCTAATAGTGGTGCTAAAGTTAACATTTGTTGTTTGACACTACTACTGTAGTTTTCAGTGCCTACGTTTACATGCAAACATAAATAACTGGACTAATGGTTCAACTAGATTACATCCTTGTATATACCTACAATTCTGCTAAACTAGTCAAATTGAAGCCAATCCAATTTAATTTTCTATTCTAAGGTCAAAATCATGTAAATAATCTGCTAATTATTTAAATATCAGCAAATGACTGTGTCTGATCATAATCATAGTCTAGAAACTTTATGTATGTTCTGTACATGTGCATTTACATCAAACCAACTCAAAGCTCAGGTACTTATTTCTGTTTGTCTCATTCTGACTGAACTTAAGTGACACTCATTGTAAAGGTAATGTCTACAATAACAGTGCTCCATTTATTGAAGTGCACATAAACACCTCAATCTCAATCTAGCCATATATATATATACAGTATATATATAAAATTAAAAAAGGCATGAAATGTTATTTTTCATGTAATGAATACAAAATGTGCAACATTTTACCTTTTTGAATTAAATTACAGACACATATGATCTTTTCACAAAATGTAACATATAAAACTTTTCCACGAGGAACTTCAAATATATTAAATTCAGTAAACAAAACAATCATGCATTAAAATGTGTAGAAGCATGTTCTCTATAGAGGTGTTGTTCACATTTTCAACAAAACATGGAACTTGACTTTTGCATATGACTGTATTTGGAACAGTGGTAGTGTCAGGGTATCTTAGTGCTTAATCGTCTTCTTAAGCATGATCAGAGTTTATACTTCACTTCCCCTAATACCCTCGTCTCCACTTTACACACACAATTCAAGCATATGGGAGGGATTTAAAAGTTTCAGATCAGTCTTCCCTTCAGAAACGCTGACCACATGTATCTTTCTCATGTAATCCCATATAAAATATTTATCAGCCTGTGAAAAGCCCTTTTTGGAGCTTATTAAAATCTGGTCAGCTGTTTTCAGATGACAGCAGCCTTGGGCTAACTACAATATCTTGGGCTATGCTAACTCTATAGTTCATGGCAGCAGTGAGAGCCCTCTGCGATTTAGCAATAGCCTTGTCTATTTTTAATGTTACATTTAGTCTCCAGAACCGTCCCCACAGCAGAATTAAACTTCAAATCTCAAAAGGTCAGCTTGGCACAGTCATATCTACAAAGCATCAACATAAAGACACTGGTGTGTATGCTAATTGCCCATCTTTTCCTAAGCAGAGCGTCTACAAGTGTTGTCAAATGATGTTACAGCTGGAGTGGCTGCCTGGACTGCTGGACTGGGCAGGCCTTAACGTCCCAGTTCTAAACTGTCCCAAGGCATGATCTTATACTTTACACTCATGTGACTGAGATCTAATCTAACAAGAGACAAAGGACACCAATTATCTGTTTTTAGCTGTGCTAGTGCCCTGGTTTGGAAAGCAATTGAGGGCAGCAGGTTGGCTATTAAACTGGCTAACAGGAGCTCTGGGGTAGCTGCCTATTTTATTTTAGTTCTGCAAAAATATAAAATTTTTCACTCAACTGTCATACAAATGCACACACACTAGACACATGATCATGCATTCACATACTGAAAAGTTTGGGGTCTCCCAGAATTGTCCATGTTGGAATAAAAGATGGAACTGTTGGCGACTGTAATAAAATCCACAAATGCTGCTGTTCTAGATACTAAACCTTCTATTGTAGAACAATAGGGTGAGGTAGAACAATGAGTTTTAACTCCCACTTAAGTTTGGGAGTACGTCATTAATTAAACTTGATTTTTTGTTTGAAAGCCAATGAAAAGTCATGTACCAGCAGAATTTTATGTATCTGATGACAACAAATCTCCAAAAAATTGAATATTGATACTTTTTAAATAGTAATTTATTCAAATCGAATTATTATTCTAATAATTTGAAATTGGATTTCTGTTTTTTGTGCGCAATCAATATAAAATAACTTTTTGAAATATTATAAAGATCATGGCTACTTCCAGACTTTGCTATATAGTGCCTATACAGTAACAAACAAACTACTTGAACCATACCTATGGAGTACTAAATATTTCATGTCGCCATTCAATTCCACAGTATTATTAGCATAAGTTAATATACAACATCCAAACTGTAGAATACTGATTGACTGTGTAATCTGACATTGCAAATGAGCATTATTAAATGTCAGCACTTCTTTGTAAGTCTGCAAACCATTGTTCTAGCATCAAATGTACAGGTATCAGTATCAAAAACCATTTAAACAACACCCAACCCTACTGAAGATGCACATGCCAGTGTTGCTGTACTGCATTCTTGCAAACAAGGAGCACATCTCCAGGTGCAGTCAGAGAGGAGGTGCAGACCCATAGAGCAATATAACCTCCCTCCAGACCACACAGTCAAATGACCACTGACTTTCTCCACTTCACTGGACAGACCAGCAGCCAGTGGGTGAGTCACCAGCCCTTAAAAAGCCTGGATAATGACTGTGTGTGCGTGTGTGTGCGTGTTTGAATCGAGTGGGGTATCATTAGTGTGGAGCTGAGAGCAGGCTCTGAAGCTCCTTAGGGAAATGCCTTACTGCTGAAACAAACAGAGCAATATTCCAGCATCTGTCTGCCTCAGACACACACATACACACACACACACACACACTTATCACTCACTGACAGTTTTACTCCAGCAATGCTAACCTGACAGCTATAATCACTGCTGCAGCTACAATGGAGACCCTTTCATTCAGAGGCTAATATGCTGATGTTTCTGCCATTTAATCTACTCTTTTTCCAATAATATACAAAAGCTGCAGCATTTTAAAAGTAATTGTAATGATTTTAATACCTTTTGTCTCAACGAAAGAAAAATAACTCTCAATGATGAGCCATATTAATTCATATTAATTTTATTCAATTAGACCAGGGGTGGCTTATCACAGACTGGTAGAGACACGCACACAGACACAGACTCAAATGTTAATGTTTTAATATTAAACCTCTGATATTAAAATATGTCTAGCTGATGTGACACAGACACAACAAAAGCTCATCATGATAACAACTTACAGGGGCGTCTGACAGACGCTGTGTGATGGAGAAATAGCGGGGACGGCCAATCACACATTAGCAAGAAATGGCACAGCCAATCGATGAGCTTGTGGGCGGTCTAAAGTGAAATATGACACAGATTGAGCGGCTTGGATTTGTCTCCCTGTATGTCTATCAAGTGACAAATTTTATAGCGAGGACGGATGATAGGCTGACATCTATTTTTTCATGCCATGCTATCCACCCACACTACCTTTGTGATGCGATCGACGTATTGTGCACCCCTGAATTAGACATATTCAATTAAATCTCCATTTTGAGACTGTGTGGTCTTTGCATGGTCATTCCTTTTGTATGGTGAACTGGGTTAATGAATTCATAGAATTTAATAGCTAAAAATAAGACATTTCAGATGTCTTAAATGTTTTCAAATCTATGTAAGACTTTAAAGGATCTATATCAATCCTGTACTAATGTGATTTCAATGTTAGACTTGTATCTTGTATAGTGAATGAGAACTGTAGTAGTACTGCTACTGTTAATAATTTGCTTGAATACAAGGAAAAATATAAACTACTTAAGTAAATAATTTAAAAAAATGTTTATTGTCTTGTGACCTGAATTTGGCCTCACATATCTGTCTTATAGAAAGAAGGATCAATGACTGAGGTTTTACTGGGTTTTACTGGCTTCCTGCACAAACCTATTAACTTATCCTGAATGCAAATTAAGTTAACTCTAGAGCCCAACAGTGTCTCTACATTCTGGAAACACTGAGGAAAGCTCACCTGCCACCTCTCATCCACACTACCTTCTACAGAGGAACCATAGAGTCCATCATGAACACTTGCATTACTGTCTGATTTAGGAATTGCACTGCATCTGACTGCAAGACTCTACAGTATATAGTGAGGACGGCTGACAAGATCATTGGGGTCTCTTTCCCATCTCTCAATGACATTTACAACATCCAGAAACTTCTCAGCATTGTGGAGGACCCACATCACATGTTCTCTTCTCCCAGCTGCCTTCTGGTAGAAGATACCATTCAGACTCTCACTGCTAGACTGTCCAACAGTTTCACCCCACAGGCTGGCAGACTCCTTAATGCACACAGCCTTACTCTCAGGGACTAAGTACCACTGCATATTTGCCTACATAAATAATGCAACATTTGCACATTTTGCTATAAGAAACTGCTGCAAAAATTATTTTAAAAGATCTGCTAAAAACTATTTATTAGGCTTTGTAGTGATTGTAAGTTGACTGTAAGTTTGTTTTTCATTGCCCTTGTGATCTGTGTTGCACCTGGTCCTGCAGGAACATTGTTTTGTTTCAGTATGTACTGTACTGTACATAGCACAATAAAAACTTATTGAATTTGGACTCAATAGATATCAGAGTAGAACATATAAGCAAAGGAATGTGACTCACTTCACAATCTTTTGGTTTTCATGTTGAAAATAGTTACTTACACCAAGTAAAATAACCAGGATGTATAATTACAGAGAGAAAGGCCACAGTAAGCTGTAGTAGTGAGAGATATACTGGTTCATCTTGTTTAATAGTGAGTTTTATCATGATCTTTATAGCAAGGTGCCACAAGTAAGCATTGAAAACACCTGGTGTTAGCCCTAGGCCTAGTTTGGATGACTAGCAGGCTAGCAGTGCTTCTGAATCACCTGTACAAGCAGAACAGTGATGTACCAGACACATGGGCGTGGTAGTGGGGGGAAAAGTGGACCTGACTCTAGAGAGAGGGGCCCATAAAAATCCTGATTTTTTTTTATTTTATTTTATTTATTTATTTTCGAATGAATTAGGCCCTCAAATTAATTATTTATTAATTCATATTACAAATATATTGATAATATCAACTGAGGGAATTAACTTAAGTCACAGTCCTCTCAACATATTGGACATTCTGGGGGCCCCCTCTTGGAGGCCCAAAATGGTTTAGTCCGCCCAACAGCGACTAGCGACAAGTGTTAACGTCAGTGAGCCTTGATTGAATGACCTGGGTGCTACAGCTGCCCAAAAACCAGAAATCAGGATTTCAAAAGAAGAAAGGGAGGAAAAAGAAAGAAGCAGAATGAGGAGAGACAGCTGTTGACGGCTTTCTTTCCCAAAGGTGAACCGAGTTTGCTTGTTAAAGTCCAATTTAAGTTAAAGTATGTCGACAGAGAGGAGTAAGACGAAGAAAGAAAAAGGAGGGAAAGAAGAAAACTTTAGGACTAAAGACCAAA
>BRDA01062026.1:2525-13137 GCA_036984385.1 Crenuchus spilurus | reverse complement strand
TGTTTCGCTGAATTAAGCCCACAACACCTCCAGAAGGCTCAACAGTGAAGTCTGGCGTCCCAGACCCACCCCCCTCCAAGCCAGCTCTACAGACCCTCCCCTCAACAAACATAAATCCACACTGGCCTCCCTGGTGACTAAGGCTGTATCAAGACCCACTGGCACCGTTAATGCATGTTCAGTGCCACCAGTTCCATGTGATCTTTACGTGCTACAAAACCAACCACCGAACCAGCTCCTCTATAGTGCATTTCCCCAACTAGTCTGTGTTCTCCTCATCCACAACCACTGACTAGACCTTTCAGCTGTTTCTGATAACTCCTTCACAGCTGCCCTTATTTTCCGGCCCCTGATGCCAAACTGCACAAGCAGGGATGTGGCAGACTTGGCTACAAATCCCCTAACACCTATTTCCACTGGTCATGCATCTACCTGCCACCCACATTCCCTCACCTCAGCCACCAAGTCCGCGTACTTCAGCTTCTTCCTTTCAAATGCTTTGTCAACTGCATCCTCAAATGGAACTGTTAACTCTATGAAATAAACTATCTGTTTACTTTCAGAAATACAGCACCATATCTGGCCTCAGTGTAGTTAAAGCAATGCACTCTGGCACCTGCAGTTTTTTACCTACGTCCACTAGTTTTCCTCACGCTTCACCCTATCTACCAATATTTATAACCTGTGCCTGCTCTCGAATATGTTCCCCCTCAAACAGTATCCTTATTTAATTAAGGATTATTGTGTTTTATATTGGACATTGGATGTGACCGGATTGAAATTGAACTCTAAGCATTTGACTACTAAGGCCTGTGACATAGGCCACCAGGATATTGTCTGCACTATCTGAGGCCTCAGGCCTAAAAGTTTTACTGTGCTGGGCCTTCTTGGAAGCTATTTGGGCCTACCTGGGAAAATAGCATCTTAATTGACTAAACACTTCAAATATCATTTAAGTAGTAAAAGCTGTCTGGGTGCTTTTGCAGTTCTGTTGGGGATTTATCTCTTCTGTTGGATTTTGTGGCCTACAAACCGTATCCTTATTCAATTAAGGATTATTGGACATTGGATGTATCCGGATTGAAACTAAGCTTTAAGCATTTGACTACTAAGGCCTGAGATATAGGCCACCAGGATTTTATCTGCATGATCTGAGGCCTAAGGCCTAAAGTTTTATTGTGCTGGGCCTTATTGGAAGCTACTTGGGCCTACCTGGGAAAACAGCATCTAAATGGACTAAAACACTTCAAATATCATCTAAGCGGTAAAAAGCTGGTCTGTATGCTTTTTTTTTGCAGTTCTGTGTTTTCTGTATTTGAGTTGGGGATTCATTTCTACTGTTGGATTTTGTGGCCTGTCAGCAGTGGTATTTACTGCTGATCTGGTGGTTTGATCTTCTGTTCAGCTGAAGTGAAATAATAATGAATTTATCCCCCATCATGATAATTATTATTGCTTTGTGTTGTGTACCACTTTGTGGATTTTCTGGATGCTCCCTGAAATTAGACAGACCTTCTGCGCCTGTTCTGACTCCACAGGATGAACTGTACAGAGAAGGATGGACATCTTATCTTATTTCCCATTATAATGACTGTTTTAAAATTACATTGCCACAAGTTCTTCAGATGAGGGTGTGTCTGTGGAGTTTTCCTTGTGGCTGCTTATAGCCAAAGAGCCACTTCATCTATATTATCTTTTAGTGCTAAATGATCACTTTACAATACCTGGAACTTCACATAGTGGGAAAGTCCTATATCCCAGTATGGTGCCAGAGTCAAAGGGCTGTAACATCAAGCATAAATTGATTATTATTTTGTTGTTTTTGCTTTCAGGAGATGTTGAGCTTAATCCTGGTCCTGTCAATCTTGACCAGTGTTTAACACCTGCTGATTTTAAAGCTAGATCTGGTCTTGGGATTATTCATGCTAATGTAAGAAGTCTGATTTCTAAAATGAATTTGGTTAAGATTTGGGTAAACTCAACAAATGCCGACATAGTGGTACTATCCAAAACCTGGTTGACAAAATCTGTGCAGGATAAAGATATTTCGATTGATGACTACAATGTTTACTGAATAGACCGGCAAAAAAAAAAGGGTGGGGGAGTGACAGTTTATATCAAGCATGCTATTGTTGTTAATTTAGTCCTTTCTGAATCAGTCAACAAAGAACTTGAGTTATTGGCTCTCAATGTTGAATTAGCTAAAAATAATTTTATGCTAGAGGGATGCTATAGGCTCCCTTCTGCTTCTAATGCCTCATTGTTTACTCTTTTGAAACTTCTCTCTAAACTGAAATACCATGAAATTTTACTGGTTGGTGACTTGAACTGGGACTGGCTAAAACCTGCATCTGATGCATTAATAGCACAGTGTGACTTGTTAAATCTAACAATTGATTAATTCCCCCACTAAGCCCAATCCTAAATGTTTACAAAAATCAACCCTAACTGATGTAATGTTAACAAATATGCCTTTTAAATTTGTTGCGACAAGTGTTTTTGCAAATGACATTAGTGACCATTGTGTAATTGCAGTTGTGCAAGATACTAAAATTCCAAAAAGTAAACCTCGTTTTGTCGTAAAATGTAATATGAAAATGTTTGATGAGCAGGGGATTTTTTTTACATGATTTGTATGGTATTAATTGAGAAAGGCTCCCTTTGTTTGATGATGTGGAGTTGGCTTGGAATTACTTCCACAAAGTTTTACCAATATTGTAAATAAATATGCCCCGTATTGCAAAATGACAGTTAAAGGACGTGATAATCCTTGGTTTACAAATGAGTTATCAGATCTATTACATGAGTGTAATTCTGCATGGGTCAGGGCTCGTACATCAGGTACAGAGGCTGACTGGCTCCTTTTTGGGCAGTTAAGAAACAAATTTACTATTTTTCTTTGTAAGGCTAAGACTGAGTTTTACTTGTCAAAAACTACAGAAAACTTAAAAAATCCAAAGACATTCTGGAAGACAAATCATTATCTGCCAATGCCAACTTTTTAAATCTACCATCAAGTATTGTTGTTCATGGTCATAGGATTACAGATAAAAATGAAATGTTAGATTGTTTTAATAAGCATTTTATTTTTTCTGGCTTTTTGTTTAAATCTTTAAACTCCCAGACAGTGTCAGTTAAAAAGTGCTAAAAATAAGACTGGGGTTTTCAATTTCAAGCTGTTTGCCACAGCAGAGGTGAGTAAGGCATTAAAGGAACTTAATTCTCCAAAACCAGCTGGTCCTGATAAAATGGAGCCGTTATTTCTCAAAAATGGCTTCAGATTTTATTGCTGAGCCACTGTGTTTTATTTTCAATCTTACCTTGTCAACAAATAAAATTCCTATGGAGTGGAAAAATGCCTTTGTTATTCCATTTTTAAAAGGTGGCAATCCAACCATCTTAAATAATTATAGACCAATCTCTAACCTTTCAGTTGTGGCAAAGGTGCTTGAATCATTGGTAAGTGAACAAGTTAAGGAATATCTAGCTTTAAATTCACTTTTATCTGAATCTGTCAGGATTTCATAAAAAACATAGCACAACTACTGCTAACATGAAAGTTATAAATGACATAACTGAAGCCATCGATAATAAGCAAAGCTGTTTTGCGTTTTTTATTGATTTTAGTAAGGCATTTGATACAGTTGATCACAATGTTTTAATTAGTCGTCCCTCAGAAATTGGCTTCTCTGATTAGGCTGTTATGTGGTTTGCAGATTACCTCTCCAACAGGACCCAGGTTATACAATTAGAGGGTGCTGCCTCTGAGGTTCTACAGGTCTACAAAGGGGTCCCACAAGGCTCAGTCCTGGGGCCATTGTTATTTACTTTGTATATTAATAGCCTTGGACAAAATATTACAAATACGACATTTCATTTTTATGCTGATGATTGGTCATGTACTGTAGTGCACCTACTCCTGCTAATGCAGCTGCATATCTTCAGAATGCATTTGATGAATGGCAAGAGCAGCTTTGTCAGCTGCAGCTTGTTTTAAATGCAGAAAAAACAAACTCATGTTTTTTTCTACAAAAACTAAAAGGTTTGCCTTTTCTAAGAATTTTTTTTACCAAACTTGGTCAACAGATTGAGACTGTATCTAGTTTTAAATATTTGGGGTTTGTGATTGATGGTAAATTGCATCTACAACATTTAACAAACAGAATGAAGATTTTACTTGGATTTTATTACAGAAACAAGGCTTGTTTTTCTATTTCGGTTAAAAGGAAGTTGGTGGAGTCTACTTTTCTTCCAGTTATTGGTTATGGAGATGTATTGTATATGAATGCTTCTACTCAGTGTCTGAATAAGTTGGACAGTGTGTATCACAGTGCTTTAAGGTTTATTACAAATTGTAGTCCTCTAACTCATCACTGTGTACTCAATTCTAAAGTAAACTGGTCTTCACTTGGTGTGCGCCGTCTTAGTCCCTGGTATGTTTTTATATATAAAGTCATCATTGGTGAACTCCCTATTTATTTATCTTCTCTTTTAATCACAGTCTTCACTCTCTTGATGTGCTGTGATTTGTCGTCTCTAAAGTTCAGACTGAAATTGGAAAGACTGCATTTAGATTTTCTGCACCGTCTATCATCATCATGCGTTTATAGTCTCTGTTTCCCCATCAGGGGGTTGGACTTTTCGTCGCTTGGCATCATGTGGCACATCTCTTGGCAATGGCCTCCTCCATTCGTCCCTGTCCTCTGCTTTGTCTAAGGAGAGGTTCCAGGTATGCAGGTCCTCCGTGATGGCATCTTTCCAGGTCTTCCTGGGTCTACCCTTCCCTTTCCAGCCCTCGACCTGGAGTGTCAGGCAGCTGTTGATCCAGGTGTCACTCTGGCTGACATGTCCAGCCCATCTCAGCCTGTTGAACCTCAGGGCTGAATCGATGTGGGGTATCTTGAGGCGATTGTACAGCGCTGCAGTGCTTATCTTTTCTTCTGATCTTATACCACATATCCATCTCACCATAGCCCATTGTTTTGGGTCAGTCTTGCATGCTCTTCACGTCTCAATGCCCAACACTCACTTGCGTAGAGCATCACACAGCGGACGCAGGCATTATAGATCCTCCCACAAGTGTGGAGAGAGATGCCACGGTTGGTGAGGAGAGGCATTAGCTCACGGAACTTATTCCATGCGGCTCTGCATGATGGTGACACTTGTTGAGGCACCTCCTACGGCTGAGATGGTGTCGCCCAGGTAGCAGAAGCTGTCCACTGTTTCGAGCTGGTGGCCATCAACAGTAATGTACTCTGCAGGCCAACCGTCAATAGGTCAAACATGTCCTCTGCATCTCATGCATAGGTACGATGGGTCCTCAGTCAATCTGCCCTTGAGACCACTGTAAGCTTTGTGGATCCAAAAGGAGCAGCCACTGCACCGGATCGAATTGTTGCCCACACCTTTTCTGCAGACCCCACAGGGCCACTTACCTCAGCAGTCTCTCAGCACATCCAGGTCCTTGCCGCTGCACATGACCTTGGTTTTCTTCATATTCACCCTGAGACCTTTGCATTCCAGGTGCTTCTTCCAAGGAGTCAGCTAGGATGACTAGGTCATCCGCATACAACTTCTCCCAAGGGCAACCCGTTCTGAATTCTTGGGATATGGCTTCCAGCACTGTGATAGAAAGCAATGGACTTAGCACGCTGCCTTGATGTAATCCAACACGTACATGGATAGGGTCACTGTAGGAGTCTCCGACTCTGACCCTGCTGCTTGCATTGCTGTACATGAGCTGCACTAAACCCACCAGCCATTCTTCTATGCCAACCTTCCTCATGGCCCACCACAGCACATCTCTGGGTACTCTGTCAAATGCCTGCTCCATATCAATGAAGGCGAGATAGAAGGGCTTGTTCTTGGCCAAAAACATCTCCTGTAACTGGTGGAGAATGAAAATGGCATCAGTTGTGCCTCTCCCTTTCATGAAGCCAAATTGCATCTCATTGATGTCGTTTCTGATGCACTTTTCAGAGATCCTCTCTAGTACTTTCATGACTTGGTCTAGCAGTTTTAACCCTCTGTAATTGCCCCTGTCCAGAGCATCACCTTTGCCTTTGTAAAGGTTGATTATGTAACTGGTGTCCCACTCACTGGGGGTGTGATCTTCCCTGATGATGGCATTCACAAGCTTGGTAATGAGCTCAGTACATCCTACCCCTCCTGCCTTCAGCAGTACGGCAACTATGCCGGATGGTCCAGCTGCCTTACCGACCTTCATTAACTTGATGGCATCATGTCTACCTGAAACAATCTTCAAAATGAACTTACGATTCAACAGATTGTGCCACTGAACAATTTTAAGGCCATGGTAAAGTCAGCTGAATCTGGACTGTCTGTGTGTAAATGTTTTATGTAATATATGTACTGTTTTATAATAGTGTTAACTGTTTTTAATATGTCCTTGTTATAATGTTTTGTTGCTTCTGCCAGTCTTGGCCAGGTCTCTCTTGTAAAAATACTCTCTTGTAGTACAATGCTCAATTTATATTTCCATGAAGAATTTCTAGAGCTTCTAGGAAGGCTATAGCTTTATCAAAGAACACAAATATGCACAATTTTGGACCTGGTATGTTTGCTGCAGTCTTACAGTGCTACCATCTTTGCAGTTTTTTTAATTTAATACAACTACAAAATAAATTTACATTTGTGCTAGGCAATAAAACTATATATTTTTTTTTCACGATAATTTTTCCCCCAATGACGATAAGCCGGGACAATAGAATTCGATAAGCATTAACGTTCGTTTCCATTTCACGTCTAAGCAGCTTGACGTTGAGTTCAGACGTGATGCTGCTGCTTGTTAGCTCCTCCTCACCAGTGGTGCCAATATGCACTGTTGTTTCTAAGACAAGTGTTTGACTGGGGGAGAGCATAGTGGGGACGGGGGAGAGAGCATGAGGGCCTGTTGTTATTTTGGAGTGGCTGCGGCCGACGGCAATCATTGTAAGTTTTAACAATAAAGCGACGACTGTAAACGTCTTTCTCGTCCATCCTTTCAATGCGTCCAGACAGACGCTGCAATATTATGTTCTGACAGTAAACATTTTAATATTTTAAATAGTAACATTTCATGTATTTAGTCTGATGTTTTTAGAAAGATGTTGTTTAAAACAATGACAGTGCAAGAAAATTGAATAGTTTGATAATTATCAAGATTGATCAATATAGAAAAATATATCATTATAAAGTTTTTGGCCATATCACCCAGCTCTACTACAAATTCATTTATTTGTGGAGTCTAACCACAGATATTGATTAGTGAATACTTATGGTATATCAAGCATTAATATACTTACGTGCTTCAAACTCTTTCAGTGCTAACAACCTCTCCGACTGGGTTCGCTCCATCTGGAATTTCTAACATATATAAAACACACACACGTTACTGTGAATTGTGGGGACTTTACATAGACTTACTCATACCTTAACCTCAAAACATGTCTTCACCTTAAAATGTTATGAGTTACATTGCTTGTAGTCCCTGCAAGAAACAAATGTCTCCACAACCTGAGTGTTTAAACACTTTTTGACTCCCACAGCAAGGCACAAACCTTGTACATACACACAAACACCTTGATAGTACTATACTAGTGAGGACATTCCATTCACATGTGTAATATTGAGTAAAATAAACCTAAACCTAAACTTAACATTATCTAGGTCAATGCTTCTGCTCTTCATATAAAAAAAAATTAAATGTCACATTTCTTGTGAGGACCAGCAAAATGTCCCCACTTACAGACCTGACATGCATTCCTATCATTATGAGGACTTTCAGTTGCCACAGGATAGAAATATGAGGGGACACACACACACACACACACAGAGGGGTGATTGAAAGTTTGCGAAACCTTTTGATTTTTCTATATTTCTGCCTAAAATTGATCTACAACTTCACCTCATTGTCACACAAGTCATAAAAGTAGAGAAAAAGAGAACCAACACTTTCCTTTAAGATTTGATGGTGTATTTCAGAATTCATTTCTTCATCAATGGTGGAGGCTGTGTCCTGACACAGATGCAGCGAAACAGGTCCAAACCATGATACTATAACCACTATGTTATGCAGATGGGGTGATGTCTTCTTTTGCGTTAATGCAGTGTTCACCTACCTCCGAATATTATGCTTCCCTTTTAAACAAAAAATCTATTTTGGTCTCATTTGTACTCCAAACTTTGTTTAGTCTTCTGGATTGCCCACATATTTAGCCAACTGCATATTAGTAGGAGAGCAGAGGCTCTCTCCTTGCCAGCTGGCGATACACACCACTGTTGTTCAGTGTTCTCCTGATTCATGTTCTCCGGACTCATGAACACCAACACTAGCCAATCTGAGAGAGGTATTCAGTTGCTTAGAAATTACGCTGGGGTCCTTTGTGACCTCGCTGACAATTACATACCTACCTTTGTACCTTTGTAACCTTTTCCAGCCTGATGTGCATCAACAACTCTTTTTCTGAGCTCCTCAGAAATCTCCTTTGTGCAATGAAACACTTCCACAAATGTGCTGTTAAGATCAGATTTAGCTAGATCTCTGTTCTTTAAAAAACAGATGTGTGTGAAAATCTGATCAAATGTATGCATAAACATAGAAAACTCTAAAGGATTCACAAACTTTCAACTGTCATGTCATGTCACATGCCGTCATTGCTTTGTGGTGGTAGTCTGCACAGACGAGTCACTTCTCTCCAATGCCATCCATCTCTGGTTGCTTGTAGCAGGCTAGCACCTGATAATCCAGTCCATATCTTGTTGTTATCCATCCAGGTTATTCTTGGTCTTCCACGTCTTCAGACTCCCTCCACAAGTCCAGTCATAACACTTCCTTCAATGCTCTCATGTGCTGCCTCATCACATGACTGAAGAAATGTAACTTGTGGGATTGAACGTGCATCAGTAACTCCTTTTGAGTTCTAGCCATCTCATAGACTTGCTCAATGGTCATCATCTTCATCCATGAGATCTTCAGCAACTTCTTGATGCATTTGTTCTCAAAAGCCTGAATACGTCTTTCTTCCTCATTCTTCAGTGTCCAGGCTTCACATCAAATCAAATCAAATTTATTTATAAAGCGCTTTTTACAACTGATGTCACAAAGCAGCTTTACAGGTTCAGTAATAAACACCAAATAATTTATCCCTAATCCCCAGTGAGCAAGCCAACGGCGACAGTGGCAAGGAAAAACTCCCTCAGAGCTGGAGGAAGAAACATTGGGAGGAATCAGACTCACATGGGGGACCCATCCTCCTCTGGTCTGCTAAATATAAGTTCGTAATCAATCAATCATATGATGTTGTAATGCTCAAGTGAACTGATATGGTGACAGGACAGGAATGATGATGATAATGTTAGCAATGATAACAACCAGAAAGTCCATATGAACTCCAATGTGGGCAGTAGAGTAGGGCATCTGGAGCAGGTCACAGTAGTTGGTTGTTGGTGGGCAGCTGATCCAGAGAAGCATCATGCAGAAAATAGTGATCAATCTTCCGTCAACCTTGGACCGGACCGGTGGGCAATCATTCACTCGAAAAAAGACAGATGGAATTAGTTCTGTTTGGATTTATAGAGTACAGGAATTATGAGACATAACAGAGTGTGGCTATTGACTCCGGCGAAAATATCTAAAACAGCCTACTTAAAAGGAGAGAGCCAGAAGGTAAACAGGCATGGGAGATCCGCAAGACACTGGCATCCCTCTGCTCACCGTCAACAAACCTGAGTGATCGCGTGAGCAGCGGTATGACAGCCCCAGCATCTCAGTTCCCTATAAATCCCTATATCAGTGCACCCCTGGATCTACAAACTTTCTATAATGTAAAGTATTAATTACCAAAAGCTAAACTAAACAGATACAGTGAGGAAATTAAGTATTTGAACACCCTGCGAATTTGCAAGTTCTCCCACTTAGAAATCATGGAGGGGTCTGAAATTTTAATCGTAGGTGCATGTCCACTGTGAGAGACATAATCCAGAAATCACAATTTAGTGTGTTACTACTGCTGCAAATAATGCATAAGGCATTTCTTAACTTGGAAATATTACGGAGATGTAGAAAAGCTGTTCTGGTAGTTTTAGTTACGTGTTGGTCAAATGATAAATCTGAGTCAATTATGACACCAAGATTTTTTTTGCTACTGAATCAGGTGTAACAGTGAAGTTATCCAGATTTAAAATTAGGCCTAATAATTTATTTCTTTGGGCCTAGAAGGACCACCTCTGTTTTGTCACTATTTAAGAGAAGGAAGTTGTATGACATCTTTTACACAGTCCTCCATTTTCTTTAATCTAATCCTGTCATCAGGTTCAGCTGATATATAAAGTTGTGTATCATCTGCATAACAGTGGAAATTAATATTATGTTTACTTATAACATGGCTTAATGGAAGCATATAAAGTATGAATAATAAAGGTCCTAAGATAGATCCTTGTGGAATTCCATATCTCACTTTTGTACTGCTGGACAATACATCATTAACATTTACAAACTGTTAACATTGTTAGATAAGATTTAAACCACATTAGGGCTGTTCCTGTGATTCCAACCATGTTCTCTAGTCTTTTTAGGAGAATATTGTGGTCTATTGTATCAACTACATAACAG
>BRDA01062024.1:37421-50608 GCA_036984385.1 Crenuchus spilurus | reverse complement strand
CTGTAGCTGCTCGCATCAGATTCAAAACCCTGATCACCTACAAAGCAAGAAATGGACTAGCCCCTCCCTACATAACGGCAATGGTTAAGTTTCGAGCCGCACCTTGAGCCCTTCAAGTTTCTAGTATGGATCAGCTTTAAGACACATGGAAAACTTGCATCAAGACTGTTCCCTGTCCTAGCACTCAGGTGGTCCCTCACAGTCTTCAAACACAGACTGAAAACCATCTCTTTATCGAGCACTTAGGTGAGCACTTGTTTAAAACACTTATTGTAATACATTGTAAAGCTCTTATATTGTGTATAATTCCTTCTTTCTAGGTATTGGTGATGGTTTTGTTCTAACAGTGTCTGAATTGCAGAGTAACCATACTTTTGATTCCAGTACATCCAGCTCATTTCACCTTCCTGGTCACACCACATATGAAACAGAAATAGTGGATTTTATCATAAGGTTTTACAGACAATTAGCATCTTACTTGACAGCTGATGTTGAAGCGTGGCATAATTTGCAGCCCAACAAACCCAAATTTAGCTGCTCTAAGAGTTCCTTTCCATCCTTACTAATCTAGCCTGAACATTCCACAACACTCCATCTCTTTAATGTTTATACCTCATTTCAACGCATGTCCTGCTGATGGACATAGGCCTAGTGAATAAAGAAATTCCCCAACAACCTGTTGTTTTCTCCCTTTCTTTTTCTATGTGATGTCTCTGCGGATGTTGTTTCCTGTTTTTTGTTATTCTTTTCTTTTCCCTTCCTGCATCTACAGACACGTCTTTGGCTGGGCATTTTTATCGACACAGGAGGAGGGAGTAATCTGTGTGAAATTGCTTTGGCTTCCGTCCATAGGCGCACTCCAGTTCCTATTCTAAGCTACTGCGCAGAGAGAGAGTAAGAGAGGGATAGAAAGAGAGAGAGAGTGATGCATGCCGGTGTTATTTAAAAAGAGATGGCAACATTTTTGCCCATCTCCCAGTGCGAGGCTTTTCATCTGCTGCTTCACATTCATTCGGCTCTGGCTCTATGGCACAGAAATTGCTCATACACCCTGACAAAGTCTGAAACAGACTTTATGGAGCAGTGCTGTAAGATTGTAAATGATAAACAGTATGTTTTACATCAAATTAGACATTATTTCTATAAACACTTGGACACCTCTGGTGAAAACTCAAGCTCACAGAAGAAATTAAGATTTCAAAGTACAGAATAACATTCCTACTGTGAAACATAGAGGAGGCTTGGCTATGTTTGGGGCTGCTTTTCTGGCATGGAGTGTCTTGAACCTGTAGTATTAGGACATCTCCTTTATTGTTTCTTCTGGTATTAAGCATAGTTTATGCTTTTGATACTGTCTCTACTGTACAGGAAAGGCTTCTTTCAAAATTTTAGACCATGTGAGGATGTTATTCATCTCCAAGAGCATTAGTGAGGTCAGTATGTTGGATGATCACCACCCCACCTCATCCTCAACTTATCCCAGAAGTACTGAATTAAGGACCATCATTCTAGAGGACATTGCTCCACAACTCAAAGCTGAGGAGTACTACTAGCCCTCGCTTCGCATTACACATGGTACCAATAGGTTCATGTTCTATTCTATTGGCAGTACATCTCTATAGGGACTAGACAAGCTGTATGTGTGCATTTGCACACATGGGTGCAACTTAAAGTAGCTGAATGCATTCATTAAAAGTGGTGTCCACAAACATTTGGACAAATAATATATCAAGATAATGGCCCAAAAGAAGACAGCTATAAGCACCCAAGAAAGAACACACAGGAATACTCCAAAGCAAGCATCTATGAGCCCTGATCTGAATCCTATTTAATTTTCATTTAAATTGTTGAAACATGCTAAATGGAATAAACAATGAATGGCAGTTATGTTTCTTAGTTTTTCAGAGGAAATTATGAGCTCACATTTGTTCTATTAGTTTTTTTGGGTAGCACAATGACTTGGTGGTTAGCATGTTCACCTGTCAGCACTGAGGTCTTGGGTTCAAGTCCTCATATGGTTGGAGTTTCCACATTGGCCCTGTGTGTCTTCCCGGGACTCTGGTTTCCTTCCACAGTCCAAAAATTTAGAGATCAGTTGAATTAGCTACTCCAGATGACTTTTGTGTGTGTGAATGAATGTGTATATCTGTGTGTGTATGAATGTATGTATGATTGATAATAATAATAATAATAATAATAATAATAATAATAATAATAATAATAATAATAAATCTTATTTATAATGCACTTTACATTTGCAACAAATCTCAAAGTGCTACAAAGTAAAAATAATCAATATAAAACCTCATAAAAAAGAAGTAATCAAAGATTGTAAGTTTGGTTAAAAGGAAATGTTTTTAGTCCTTTTTTTAAACTTTCAATATTCTGTGATGCCCTCAAATGATCAGGGAGGGCATTCCATGGATGTGGCGTGGTGGAACAAAAATCACCCATGGTGCTGACCTTGGTTCTGGGAATTAGCAGGCGATTTGAGTTCATTGAGCGGAGAGATCGTGATGAGGTTTGTGGAGTGAGAAGTTCTTTCAGATAGGAGGAGGATTACCGTAAATGCATTGGAATGTGAGGAGGGAGACTTTATATTCAACCCTAGCAGAGACAGGGAGCCAATGGAGAGAGTAAAGGATAGGTGTGATATGTTCATATTTCCGAACTCTCATCAAGATCTGAGCAGTGCTGTTCTGGATGTACTGTAGCTTTTGCAGGGTCTTGTTATGGGTCCCAGTGAAAAGTGCATTGCAGTAATCCAGTCTGGAGGAAACAAAAGCGTGAATGAGCTTTTCAGCGTCTGAGACAGTGAGTGTAGGGCAAAGTTTAGCAATTTTTCTGAGATGATAAAAAGAAACCTTGCTGATTGTTTGATATGGACTTCAAATGTGAGCTGAGGGTCAAGTTTTATGCCAAGATTTGTTACTGTTGTTGATACAAGTGTAGTGTGACCAGACAGTGTGATACTGGTTATCAGGAATGACTGAATCTGATGTGAAGTGCCGATCAACATCACCTCAGTTTTTGCACTGTTCAGCTATAGAAAGTTGTGTTTCATCCACATTTTTATCTCCTCCAGACAAGCAGTAAGGTTTGTAATAGCTGATGATAATGATGGGGCAGCAGCATGAAAAAGTGTTGCATCAATTTTCATGTAAAATTGTATGTCATCAGCATAGCAGTGAAATGAAACTCCATAATGATTAATAATCAGGCCAAGAGGGAGAATATATAAAGTGAAAAAGATGGGCCCAAGGACTGACCCCTGGGGAACCCCGCATGTCACTGTATATGATTGAGATCTTGCAGTTCCAATGGAAACATATTCAGTTCTGCCAATGAGTTAGGATTAAACCAGGTGAAAGCAACATCCATGAGTCTAATGATATGGTATAACCGCTTAAGAAGTATACCATGGTCAGTTGTATCAAAAGCAGATGACAGATCAGTGAGGATAAGCAGAGATGGTGTTACAGCATCAGCTGTCATCAGAAGATCATTAGTGACTTTGACTAAAGCCGTTTCTGTACTGTGAGCAACATGGAAAGTAGACTGAAATTTTTCAACAAGATTGTTGTACTTTAGGTGATCCTGAAGATGAACGGCAACTACTTTTTCCAATATCTTAGAAAGAAAAGGAAGATTTGAGATAGGCCTATAGTTAGCAAAAATTTCAGGATCAAGAGTTATTTTTTTTGAGGAGTGGTTTGACTATGGCAGTTTTTAATGTAGATGTAACATGGCCAGCTTGGAAAGAATGGTCTATTATTTTTGTGATCATAGAACTTATGGTTGTAATGTTTGCTTTTAATAAAGCAGTTGGAAAAGTTGGTCCTCTGTCCTGGGTGATCCCCCTAGTTCTCGATGCAGTTCTCCAAGTGGATGGCTGCTTCTGTTTGAGAGTACATTATGTGTGATTGGCTGCCACATCTTACCATTGTGTGGTTGAGGTCTAAGTGTGTAAATTGATTAAGTTGATTGTCTTTTGTAAACTTGAGTGGTGTCTTTGAAAATTTGAGCTGAATGTAAGACTTTATTTAGATATCTACTAAAACTCTCAAAACAAAAGATTTGAGGTTGTTAGAGGGATTTTTCTCTATAGATTGACATGAGACTTAAGTTAAAGTTTCCAAGAAACTTCTCTTCAACTTGGATATGCTCGTTTATTCTACTTTTCTCAAGTTAATTGAAGGTAGTGAACCTTGTACAACTTTACATTGAATCAAGGTGTAAAAAGTAAACAAATATATGGAGGTGAATGAAAACCAGCAACACTTGTTGACAGGAGACAGGAGTTCATTTTGTGAAATATATAGTCTCCAGTCAACCAGTGATGCTAGTTTTATTTTGCCTCCATATCCTTCCTCTGGGTAGAAAGGCAATAAACATAAAATTGACAAAACATAAACATGACTGTTTATTCACAATTAATAGCATTATGAAGCAGGGTTGGAGTGGGACTCATTTTAAACTCATTGCATTATTGAGACAGCACCTCAAGAGATAAGCGATGGAAGACAAAACTTGTCACCATTGTGGGAAATGATACAGTACATGCTAGCAGATGGCAACAATCCATTCTGCCACAAAAAGTAACTTTGTAAGAGTCCTTTATCAGTTAACAAGATCTAGTGTTATTAGACGCCTTAATCAAGGACAGCAACAGTGACAGCTGGATAAAACACTCCAGATCTGAGCATACATGACTCACTGATTCCTGCCACCACAGAATGTTAAACTACTAACAGGGCAATAATCTCCTCCTAAACATCAGCAAAACAAAGGAGCTGATAGTGGACTGCAGCAGGAAGCAGGCAAGGGTCTACCACCCTGAGTCTATCAATGGGACCTTGGTAGAAAGAGTGGATAGTTTCAAGTACCTTGGTGTAAACATCTCGTAGAACCTGTCCTGGTCAGGTCAAACCAGCTTCTTGGCAAACCAGCTTCTTGGCTTCTTGACTAGCTTATACACTTAAGGGATGTCAGACCACCAAGGTGCTGCAGAACGTCTACACCTGCACCATATAGAGCATCCTCTCAGGGAACATCACAGCCTGGTTTGGAACAGCACCCTACAGGACAGATGGTTTCTTCAGAGGGTGGTGTGTTCAGCTGAGTGCATCATCTGAGTGGAGCTCCCTGACCTGCAGACCATTTTCAACAAGTGATGCTGGACAAAGTCTAAAAAGGTACTGAAGGACCATTGCCATCCCAACAATGGACTCTTCTCTCTGTTGTCCATTTCATTTACATTTGAGGCATTTAGCAGACGCTTTTATCCAAAGCGACTTACAATTGAGGGTTAGGTGCCTTGCTCAAACACTTCAGTCGTGACCTGCCCAGGGATTGAACCAGCGACCTTCAAGTCACCAGACCAGATCCTTAACCACTAGGCCACGGCTGCCCCATCAGGGAAATGTTTTTGCTCCTTGAAGGCAAATAGAAATATGATGTGAAAGCTTATTCCCACACACCATCTGAACTAAGGACAAGCACAAGCACACACACACACTTCCAGTCTACTACACATACCACCATCCATGTTTACCACCCATGGACATGTGTATATTTGTATTTGTATTTTTACACATGAATATCTTCTTCATTATTTCTACTATATTATTGTGCATTATAATTATTATTGTCCTTTTATCTTCTCTTGAATATCCCCACAACCCCCTTCTTCTCCAATATAAATGAGAATTCACAAAAAGCATTTCACTGCCAGGTGTACCATGTATGATTGCGTATGTGACAAATAAACTTTGATTTGATTTGATTTAATATTAAAGCAGACTTCACACCAGGATTTTGGCCAGCAGCAATTTTTTGGAATATTTGAAAAACCCAGTTTGGTGTCAAAACATGCCCCTGACAGCCACTTGTGTAATGTGATCAGTCCAGCAATGCAGCATTCTCACTGTGAGAGCTCATGCTGTGTCGCAGATGCTATGAAATTTTCAAGCATATTTTAAAATTCTTAGTGATGAATCTTGTAGTCTGAGCAGTGCTACAACAAGTAATAGAAGAAACAATGAGCCAATGAGAAAATGAAAATGTTCAGAGGGTGTCATAGATGGAACCAAAACAATAAGAAACAAAGTGAAGGTGTTATTGAAGAAAAATTCATTAAAATGTGTGGCTGCTGCTCACTGCTTCTATGACTGGGTTTTGAGTAGCCTTGAATTGATATTCATAAGAGATTTCTCATCTATGCTGTCACTGACCACTTACTTTCTGAATATTTCCAAGAAATGGAGGCCCTATATGAGGCTATAAAAAGTTTGATAAAGATTTTATAACGTTTTCTTTTCTTTTGTATGCATTTGTGCATATTTTCAAGCTACAATGGTAACCCTACTTACGAGCATCCCTACTAACGGGTATTCCAGGTAACGAGTCGAGATCTCGGAATATTTTTGTTCCAGGTAACGAGTAAAATTCCATGTAACGAGTAGCGTAAATTTGTTCAATTATGCCAAACCGCTAGGGGCGCTGCGGTCATAGCATCCCCAAGATGCTACTGTAGAAGAAGAGGTCAGTCATTACCTTTGACCGCTGTCCAGTAAAAGTGAAAGCGACGCTAAGGTAGCAAAAGGTAGTAAACAAGAAAGTTAGATAAATTTTACTTTTACTTTTCATATGATAAGTGTAACCATGCCATACACTTATGCCCGTCTTCCTCTCCTCCTTAGCTGCCAGCCTACACGAGCACCATCGGTCTCCCTCTCCTAAGCAGCCAGCCTACACGAGCGTCATCGTCGTCTCGTTTATTTTTTTAAAAACCCATATAAACACATTATTTAGCATATTAAAGTATACTGTATATTGGCCAGCTGACACGGATTAATCAGTTTTACATGTATTCTTATGAGGAAAATGCATCCAGCTAACGAGCAAACCAGCTAACAAGCTCAGCTCCTGCATGGATTAAACTCGTAAGTAGGGTTACCATTGTATAGGCTTATGGGCTAATGTGGTTTCAGAATGATTTCAAATGCATTTCTTTGTTCTTTTCATAGCACACAATCAGAGCAACCTTCTAAAGTTCCAAATACAGTGCTACTTGAACATTTGTGAGCCCTTTAGAATTTTCTAAAATATTTCTAAAAAATCCTAAAAGTAGATAAAGAGAACCCAGTTAAACAAATGAGAGAAAAATACTATATTTGCTCATTTATTTATTGAAGAAAATGATCCAATATGACATATTTGTGAGTGGATAAAGTATGTGAACCTTTGGTAGAATGGCTTGGGTGCTTAGGGTCGTTGTTCCACCTTCTCTTGAGATTCAGTTAATGGACAAATGTCCTGATATTTTCCTTTAGAATTCTCTATTATTCAGAATTCATTGTTTTATCAATGATGGCAAGCCATATTGGCACAGATGCAGCAAAACAGGCCCAAACCATGATACTACTACCACCATGTTTCACAGATGGGATAAGGTTCTTATGCTGGAATACAGTGTTTTCCTTTCTCCAAGCATAACACTTTTCATTTCAACCAAAAAAATCTATTTTGGTCTCATCCGTCCACAAAACATTCTTCCAATAGTCTTCTGGCTTGTCCACGTGATCTTTAGCAAACTGCAGATGAGCAGCAATGTTCTTTTTGGAGAGCAGTGGCTTTTTCCTTGCAACCCTGCCATGCACACCAGTGTTGTTCAGTGTTCTCCTGATGGTTCTCCTCATTAGCCTATGTGAAAGAGGCATTCAGTTGCTTAGAAGCTACCCTGGGGTCCTTTGTGACCTCGATGACTATTACACGCCTTGCTCTTGGAGTGATCTTTGTTGGTTGACCACTCCTAATGAGGGTAACAATGGCCTTGAATTTTCTCCATTTGTACACAGTCTGTCTGACTGTGGATTGGTGGAGTCCAAATTATATAGAGATGGTTTTGTAACCTTTTCCAGCCTGATGAGCATCAACAACTTTTTTTCTGAGGTCTTCAAAAATCTTCTTTGTTTGTGTCATGATACACTTCCACAAATATGTTTTATGAAGTGCAGACTTTGATAGATCCTGTTTTTTAAATAAAACAGGGTCCCCACTCACACCTGATTGTCATCCCATTGATTGAAAACACCCGACTCTAATTTCACCTTCAAATTAACTGCAAATCCTAGAGGTTCACATACTTTCGTCACTCACAAATATGACATATTGGATCATTTTCCTCTATAAATTTATAACCAAGTATAATATTTTTGTCTCATTTGTTTAACTAGGTTCTCTATATCTACATGTAGGACTTGTGTGAAAATCTGATTATGTGAAATATAGAAAATTGTAAAGGGTTTATAAACTTATAAACTCATGGTTGGCTCACTCCACTCAGAAGCCCGCCTTTCCACACATTTCCACATCTGCCAGTGCTAGTCCTGCTGTAGCTCAGCAGAGCGCTGTATACTCACACCTGTTTTTGTTTATGAACCTATTAAGGCAGGGGTGTCAAACTTCAGTTCTGTAGGGCAAGAGTCCTGCACAGTTTGATGATCTTCCTGAAAAAAAAACACATCTGATTCAACTCAGCATGTAATGACCACATTTAATTAAAGTGTCAGAGCAGAGAAATCACCAATCTGTGCTGAACACTGACCCTCCAGGACTGACACCTCTGGATTAAGGCTTTATTTTATATGTGCTTCAATTCTCTGGTTAGACTTTGTATTTTGTTGACTCTTTTGTAGATATTGTGTTAGTGTTTGCCAATCTACCTCAACCCTCTCATCACATTAGCTTCTCACTGTGCACACTTCCTTGTCTTGGGTGGTTGGATGATGGTGGTCCAGTTATTATTTTTTCTGTTGACTGAATCTCAGAGGGCATATGTTTTATTGACAGCCAGGGGCAGTGCTTGGGGCAGTGGACATTCTGGCCTTAAGCTCCATAAGTACCCCTGGTGCCAACCATGCCAAACTAGATACACTTATTCCTAACACAGCTGCTTAAGAGGATACATTTATCATCTTATATTATTTACAGATTATTCCAAACTCTCCTGGCTAGCTCTCTTTTGATGGGTTTAAGAGTCAAGGTATATTGACATTGCTGCAGTTTTGTTTGTGGACAGAACTCACCCATCCTCTCAGCTCTCCTCATGTGTTTCTGTGTTTGTAATGTGTCTATTACTGCCCAAATAGCAAAATTATTTGGCCCTCATCCCCTATTTCATTAGGCCCACTTGCCAAATGGATTGATGGCACTTGGGTGGACCACTCCCAGTTGCAAGGTATGGGCAACATATATGCCAGATTAGGGCCACATATCAGCCAAATGTAATACTGCAATATCTCTGCCAGAAGTGGACTGCATCTGTTATGGTACATGTGGGCCAATTGAGTATTTTTCAATAAAGGGCCACATTTGACTCACATGCAGTTTACTATGTCGACAGTGGGCCAGCAGTGTCATTTCTCAGCCACAAGTTGCCCACATTTGTATGCTATCTGGGTGTCCTCTAATCATCTGTAGTTTCTACCAGGTCTCCATTTGTCATCTGTCTCATCTTTCTGAATCGGTTTAGGGGTTTTTCTTGTTCATACACACTCCTGTCCTAATTAAACAGGCAGGCACAGTAAACACAAATGCTCAACAGTGCATTAAGTATTATTTGATAGACACAAACTCTCATTTCCTTCAGGCATTTATGCCTTATTATGGAAAGGCTTACAAAAATAACACAGGCCATTCTACCCCTGCACTGACAAACCAGGTATGATGTTGATATGGAATTACATATTTAGAGGAATTATCCTCTTTGCACAACCTCTCTATATCGTCCAGAGTCCTGGGTCTTCTCCTATGCACTCTCCCCACAGGTTTTCTATTGGGTTGAGGTCTGGGGACTGAGATGGCCATGAGAGGAGCTTGATTTTGTGTCTTGTGAACAGTGATGACATAGTTACATTGAAAAACAAATCTGATTACTGATTATTCCTTTAAAAAGTAACTTAGTTACTTTATTGATTACTTGATTTTAAAAGTAACTATGTTAGATTACAAGTTGCTTTATTAGTTACATTCAGCAGCTGCAGACAACACCCCCCACCACCTCTACATAAAAATGACAACCAGATTTGCCAATACTCACTTTATTGGCAAATCGGCACGGCGGCACGGTGGCTTAGTGGTTAGCATGTTCGCCTCTCAGTGCTGAGGTCTTGGGTTTGAGACCACATCTGAGCTGAGTTTCTATGTCCACGTGGGTTTCCTCCGGGGACACTGGTTTCCTCCCACAGTCCAACAATATGGAGATCAGATGAATGGGCTACTCTAAAAATTACTGTGTATGTGTATGTATGTATGCCCAGATATGGTTGGCACTCTGTCCTGGGTGATCCCCCTAGTGCTCGATGCAGTCCTCCAGGTGGACGGTCGCTTCTGGTTGAGAGTACGCTGTGTGCGATTGGCTGCCGCTTCTCGCCAGTGTGTGTGTATATGTGAGTTGATTGTAAAGCGTCCTTGGGTGTCAAGAAAGGCGCTATATAAGTGTAATGTGTGTGTATGTATGTATGTATGTATGTATGTATGTATTGGGAATGCATTTTTAACAGCAACAATGTATCTCCTGACATTTAAAGTTGAACTTAAAAACTATTTCCTGAAAAAATAGATGTTTTATATATAAAAAAGATGGTTTCTCTTGAATATATTTTTTTTTATAAAAAATAAAATACATTCTTTCTTCACTGACTTCATTTAACATAAATACTTGTTTTTATAAATCTTTCTTGACCTGACATATTTAACTGTTAATACTGTATTGGCAAAACTGAACATTGATATGGTAGTGAGCTTGGTAGTTAGTTATAATCATCAAAATGTAAAGAAATAAACATTTGAAGTGTATCAGTCTGTGTGTAATGAATGAATATAATATACAAGTTTCACTTTTTTAATGGAATCAATAAAATAAATCAACTTTTTCATGATAGTCTAGTTTTATGACCAACACCTGAAAATACTGCCCTCCCAACTTCTTCAGCTCTCCCCACTTACTGGTTTTACGCTGAAATCCAGCTTCTGTTGTGTATGGGCCAATTACTAAAAATTATTAAACCTTTTGTCTTTGTGTATTTACCAGTAATTTAATTTTTTGACTGTTGGTTTAAGATATTTGGATTGCATGAGACAGTTTTTGTAATATTTGGTATAAACTAGATAAATTAATGTTTCTTATGTGTTAGTTCATAGTGTAATACTGCAGTGTCAATGTAAAGGGTTACTGTCTCTTTAAGAAAAATGCTGTTTTGTTTTACTGAGTGAGTAGGAGAAGTTTGCAGGGAGCCAAAGTATGTGGAAGACTGTAGCCAAAGTTTTATAACCCTTCCCTCCATTGTTTACATTTGCATCACTATCCCGCAAGAAGAAGTAGAATCGCAAGAAGAAAGTAAAAATATATCTTTTTAGTAAGGAAAATTATAAAAATAATAACGCACAGTGGCTTGGGTAAGTAACTTTAATCTGATTACTGGATTGGAAATACTAACGCTTTAGATAGAAATGGTCAGATTCGAGTAACGCGTTACTGATATCACTGCTTGTGAACCATTTTTGAGTAGATTTGGTCACACATTTAGGGTCATTATCTTGCTGAAACACCCAGTGATGACCCATCTTCAGCTTTTGGGCAGAGGCCACCAGATTCTGATTCAAAATGTCCTGATATTTCAAAGAGTTCATGATCCCATGTATCCTTACAAGGTACCCAGAAACAAACCCACAACATCACCAATCCTCCCCCATACTTAACAGTGGGCATGAGGTGTTTTTCTGTGTACTCATCTTTGGTGTGAAGCTTAGTGTTTATTGCCAAAAAGCTCTATCTTGGTCTCATCTGACCAAAGCACACGGTCCCAGTTAAAACCCCAGTACCGCTTGGCAAACTCCACCCATTTACGCTTATGAGTATAATTCAGAAAAGGCTTTCTCCATGCATGCCTCCCAAAGACATGTACATGTACATAGTGCCTGATCGTTGTTTGGGAGACCTCTTAACCCCAAGATGCTACCATTTGATTCAATTCTCTTACAGTGAGCTTTGGAGAATTTTTACTTCTCTTACCATCCTTCTCACTGTGCATGGTGGCAAGATTCACTTGCGTCCTCTTCTAGGCTTGTTTGTCACAGTTCCAGATGTTTTTAACTTTTTGATGATTGCTCTGACTGTAGATGAGGGCATCTGCAGGTGAGTGGCTATTTTCTTGTAGCCATTTCCTGATATACAAAGGTCGACACACATCTGCCTTACTTGTATAGTGTGTTTTCTTGTCTTTCTGATGTTTAAGAGTAAGAAAAATAGGCCTTTGTGTAATGCCATATTTATACGCCAGGGAAACAGGAAGTGATGAATTACTAATTAAAGGTTCCTAGATACTTTGATCCACATTATAAACTACAATAGAAATTACTTAAATGGTTCAAATACATTTATTTCCAAGAAATTGTTAAGGGTGTCAATAATTGTGGAACAGGTCATTTTATGGGAAATAATAATTTGTTAGTCAGGATTTTTTCTTTCTTTATTTTTTCACTTGAGTTGAAGGATACTTTCTTCTACATTTTTTAGCAAGATTATGCTTCTGCAATAAAAAAAATAAAAAAAATTATATATATATATATATATATATATAAATTTTAAGGCTTTTAACACATTTTAACTAGGGGTGCCAATAATTATGGAGGGCACTGTACATACAGACATACATAAATATATAAGATTAAGAAATCTAAAAGTGGAGTGGCTGTCATTTCAGTTTCAAAGCCACATGGCCTAGGGAAACATTTAAACATTGCTTTAATGTTTATTTTAATTCTAAAATGTCTCCTATACTACTGACGCTAATGATTTTTGACACCTGACAATTGTCAAACTAAATTGTGAAATTACTTTTTTTATTTATATAACACCACTGACAAAAATATTTTAAAAGATATATATTTTGACATAGAACAAACAATAGTTTTACCATATTACTTAAGCTAAAGCTAAAAAAAAAGTATTAAAAAAAATATTTAAGATAATTGTTCCATCCATCTATTATCACACCCACTTAATCCTTATCAGGGTCATGGTTAGTCCCCCACCTCCTCACTGGGCTGTTAACAGTCCACAGTTTTTAGTAATCGCAGTCATCATATCCTCTGTAAAATCTTAATTTTATTTGTAATTTCGT
>BRDA01062024.1:4895-37411 GCA_036984385.1 Crenuchus spilurus | reverse complement strand
ACACACACACACACACACACACACACACACACACACACACACACACACACAGAATTTAAGTACTCAATCCACCTGACCTCCATGTTTTTGGACTTTGGGAGGAAACCCACACAGACATAGAGAGAACACGGAAACTCCGCTCAGATGGGGACTCAATCCCAAGACCTCAGCACTGAGCACTGAGAGGCGAACATGCTAACCACTAAGCCACCGTGCCACCTAGATAATTATTTATCATTGTTATTTACTGCTGATCCAGGGGTTTACTGACATAGGAATTTATAGTAAACTGAGATGCTGAGATGTCTTACCGCTGCTTACACGATCACTCAGATTTTTTGATGGTGGAGCAGAATGTCTAGGGGAGCTCCCATGCCTGTTTCTGGCTCTCTCCTTTTAGGTAGGCTGTTCTAGATACTTCTGCTGGAGTCATCATTCACACTCTGATAAGTCTCATAATCCTTGTACTCTATAAACCCAAACAGAACTAATTCCATCTCTGTCTTTTTCTGAGTGAGTGATTGACCACGTCTGGCCTGACGCTGAAAGATTGAAAACTATCTCTTTATGATATCACCTTAGATCAGCTTCCCACCAACAGTAAACTAGTGCGACCTACTCCAGGTTTCCTATTCTACTGACCACATTCAAGTTTATATGGACTTTTCTGGCTGTTTCCTTTTTATCATTATTCATATTTCACTACTGTCACCATATCAGTACACCTGAACACAACTAGAACTTATAATTAGTTGACCAGAGGAAGATGGGACCATGTGAGTTCGGTTCCTACCAAAGTTTCTTCCTCCAACTCTGAGACAGTCTTGCCACTGTCGCCATTGGCTTGCTTACTGGAGATTTGGGGATTTTGTTATTACTAACTGTGTAAAGCTACTTTGTGACATCATTGTAAAAAGTGCTAAATACATTAATTTGACTTGACCTGCTTTAATATGCTTATTTCTGCACATTTTAGCTAAAAAAAGTTTGTTTTTTTTATGTTATTTATTTATTATTTTTGTTTATCAACATTTTGTGTAGGAACAAGATACACGGCCATATACTTCCTGTAGTTTATTCTTATCCTCAATACATTTTCATGATCACAGAAGTATTGACACCTTATCTGCCACGGCAACCCTAGAATTGCTGCTAATGTCTAGATAACTCACTCATGTTTATTTGTAAACTCTGGCTATCTATAAAATGACCATATGTTGTATTATTGCAGATTAATACAGCACAGAACTGCAACACTCTTACAGTTTGTAAGATATTACTATAATAGACCCAACTGGCTTGAGTACAGGGGAGCTTGAACATAAATTAAATGATTATTTATTATTAATAAATATTAATACATTAGTTAAAAATAGTATTAATAATATGTTATTAATAATTAATAACTACTACTGTGGTTTGACTGGTTGTAAAGGATGTAGCATAAAATTATCACCCAATTCTGTGTTTCAGCTTGTTAGTCAACTTTTCTCCAGCTCGTTACCACCAATTTTACACTTATTTTGGAATGTATGGTCAATAGACCTCATTTACATAAAATTATATCTCATCTTTTGAGTAAAAATAAGCAGATAACACAGTCAATGACCCAAAGACCATAGAAGGGTTAACTATTAACATTTAAACATAATGAACTCATCCAAAGCTTCCCAACACAGACATAGATTCAAACATCTTATCAACTCACAGGTGAACACAGACCCCTTTTCAATCAGATGGAGTGACAGAGGGGATGGCTAATCACACCTTAGCATGAAATGGCAGAGCCAATCAATGAGCTTGTGGGCGGTCTAAAGGGAAACAGGCTTCAGCTTGAGTGGCTGTTTTCCGCATGGTCCTAGTGCTCGATCCGACATTTAATATAGTGTAACACTGTTTTTGGATGGTAAAAAATACAGGGGACCTAAACTGTCTTGCAGGGGACATGTTACTATTAAAATGTTAGTGCACAGTTATAGATTGTAAAGTAAATACAGCTGTCATTCTAAAATTACCTATACCTTAAACAGCATTTTATTCAGGGCCTGACCCTGGGAAATAAACATTTTCTCATATTTTTAAATAGCTCTGCACATTGTTGATGTCACCAAAGCTTGGGCTTTTAGGTGAACTGCAGGGTGTAGGGTGTCATTTGGGAATGCTATTGTGTGAAGTGCAGTAGGTGAGAAGCAACACAACAGAATCTGAGTAAATAGGACATGCATCACGAAACACTGATGAGCAAAATGTTTGGGGCTTTGCTAAAAAATGTCATAGTAAGCAGCTGTTAACAGCTGGCAGAATGTATGTTTCTAAATATAACAAAGGTGTCCTGACTTGATATTGCTATTTCTAACCCATCCTTTAGGTTGGAGTCAAAGTGTGGAGCATTGCAAGTGCTGTATATAAGTATATAAGAAAATAAGTTTTGCTTTAATAACACATCTTTGTTAAAGTGGAACAGAACTCAATTTATTTAATTTCGTGAAAGTTTGCAAACCCTTTAGAATTACAATGAAACTCAAAATTATGTACATTTTAATTCATTTATTGAACAATCATTAACATTAATTATCTTTCTAGACAAAATGATGTGAACCCTTACATTCAGTAATTGGTGTTCCCCAACAAAATGTTGTTTCAATAGGTATGGTGGACTCAGGCCCTGCCAGAACATTTTTATTGAATTTAGGTCTGTATGTTGATGTCAGGAGGGTGTGGAGCAGGTGGATTCAGTGTAAGTCTTGACAAAACTTTACAACTGAAGTCAAAACTCTTAGCTATGAAATGTAACTGGAACTATGACTGTCTTAACTTTGACTATACATGAGCATGATGACAAAATAATAGCACAGTTGACATTACAATGGTGGACGAGGACTGTGAGACAACATAAGCAGAACAGAGATTGTAGAACAGGGCTGTGGAATCATAAGACAAGATGAGGGCGTGATGTGGGCGGAGACAAGAGAATGTAAACAAAACAGTACATGAATACAAGACTGAGCCAGGGATGAGGATGTGGCAGGAAGTTGACTGCCATTTCAAAATCCTTTTTACTTGTGTGTTTAAGATTGCTGTCCTACTAAAAACCACATCTTCTGTTGAGCTTCAGTTCATACATAGATGCCTGGACATTCTACTGTAAAACTTTCCTGATACAGTAAAGAAATCATAATGCCACCATGTTGATGGTAAACAGCAACATAGCCATCACTGTTCCACAGTATAGGGAAAGTTAAAATACTGCCATGTAAGTCCAAATGTTCTTTCAACTGCCCACATAACACTCTTTTAGTTGTTTTCTGACTCATCCAGATGGTCTTTAGCAAACTTTAAATAAGGCAGTAATGGCCTTTTAGTGAAATAGTGTCTTGCTTCTTCTACCTTTACATACATATTCTTCTTCTTTGATGTTTGTAGTGAACACTCACATTAGCCAGTTCAAAAGAAAACTACAGTTCTTTAAAAGTTATTTGATGCTCTTTGTGGTCTCGCAGAGTATTAAAACTCCAAATAAGAAAAAGTTGGAAAAAGGATGGGAAGAATGCAAGAAAAATAGTTTCTTATATATACTTCGACTTTCATTTCATTGCAGACAGTATGAAGTCTTTCATCTTTGTCTGGTCAATTTCATTTCATATGTTAATATACATCTATTCCTGCATTTTAGTCCTTGCAACACAATCCAGAAAAAAAGCTATGGCTTTTGGACTTGTTGCTGATAACAGTGTAGTCCTTTTCATCTTAGGTCCAGAGCACACACTGTCCATTTCTTTCAAAAAAGATCTGGAATACTGATTTGTCTGACCACAGTACATTTTTCTACACTTTTTTTGAGGTCTTCTAAAATCTGCAGTCTTTTATATGTCCCTGTTCTTTAAATAAAACAGGCTGCCCTCTCACACCTGATTGTTCTCATTCATTCATTCACACCTGACTCTAATTTCCCATTCAAATTAACTGCTAATCCTAGAGGTTCATATACTTTTGCCACTCAAAAAGGTCATATTGGTTCATTTTCCTCAATAAATAAATGACCAAGTATAATATTTTTGTCTTATTTGTTTAACTGGATTCTCTTTATCTACTTTTAGAACTTCTGTGAAAATCTGATGATGTGAAATATAGAAAATTGTGAAGGGTTTATAAACTTTCGAGCACCACTGTGTACTGCTGTGACAGTGGCTATTTTAGTTTGTGCAAAAAACAACAAAGAAAAAAGAAATGCTATTAAAACAATAGCATAAATTTATTTGCTTGAAGTGTTAACTTACACTTATTTGAGACATGCCCAAAGTGATACTTAGGCACACTATTGCTATTCCACTATATTTATATATGTGACATCAGTTATCAGTTTAAAAATTATCTATATAAAAGAGATAACTGATAGATCAAAGTATTTAGAAAATCATAGTGACAATCTTTGCTTTCACGCGGACATTGAAATGCCTGCAACCAATTCACACCAGGATCATTACAATTCTCTGTGCAACAGCAGTGATAATGATTTGAGAACTACTGAACAGTTGAAAGTCATTATGAAAAGCGATTATAAAAATGTGCTATCATCAAAAAATAACTCCAGTGCAATATGGCACCAAAACAGCTCTGTCTCCAAAAGTGTCTGCGCACTGAGTATACAGCGAGAATAAGAGAGCTGCAGATGCACACCTTAGGACCTTTCAGCCATGAAATGGAAGAAATTCGAGTGAATGAGACAAGCAGTAGATTTGCATTCCGTATAATATGTAATGAATATGAGAAGACCAGCTTGGCATTAACCATCCAAGATATTAGAATTGGCCTGCCTTTGAAATAATTATTAAGGCCTCTTATTGAGTCTCTGCATGGGCTTTCAGTGGCAAGAATTTGCTTAAATGTCAAGTGGCAAGTCAAATTACTCTCATAACCTTCAGTAATGTATGTTATGATGACCCTTACATGACTTTTGTCTAGGGATATAGTACAGTCCATTATTAGATTCACCTACCCTATATACTCATTGGCCAATTTATTGGAAACACCAACTATATACATTACCAGTCAAAAGTTTGGATACACCTTCTGGACACTAAATGGTTTTTCATTATTTAAAATTGGTCTGCATTGTAGATTAATAATAAAGTCATCCCAACTATGAAGAAATAAATATGGAATTATTTAGTATTAAACAAACCAGAATATCTATCCATTATCGCACCGCTTAATCCTTAACAGGGTCGAAACCAGAATATGTTTATATTTTACATTCTTCACAGTAGGCACCTCTTGTTTAGATGCAGCTTTCTTGGCATTTTCTCAGTCAGCTTTATGAGGTAGTCACCTGGAATGGCTTTCAGTTAACAGCTGTGTCATGTCAAGAGTTCATGACTTGCATTTATTGCCTCTTAATGTGTTTGAGACATCAGTTGTGTGTCTACTTTGAAGTAAAATCTAAAACATGTTTTGGTTTGTTTAACACTTTTAAGTTCACTACATGATTCCTTATGTGTTCCTGCATAGTCTGGATGAATTCAGTGTTCATTTACAAAAAAAAACATTGAATGAGAAGGTGTTTCCAAACCTTTGACTGGTACTGTACTGTGGATGTACTTTGTAGGTTTACCTTTGTTCCTGCTTCTGCCATCAATGGGAAGGTACCACAAACTGATCACTACTGTCCAGCTGGTGGATTATTCTCGTCACAGTAACACTGACATTGTTCTGGCATGTTAGTACACATGGTGTTAGTATGACTCTATTAGATACAGAGGGATGCAGAACTTCTGCATAATTTCATAACAAATAAATACAAATAGTTTGGACTTTATTATGAGAAAACACAAATTAACAGAGCTGGAAGAAAATGGCAGAGATGTTCATCATATTTCCCTCTGAAATCCAATTTAAAGCATTTTAATTGAAGTCTTTGGCAAAATACACATCTAACATGCTAGAAATGAGTAAATTAATATTTCTCTACTCTTTTGAATAACTGAGCTGGAACATTTAATATAATCATTTGTTTGCCATTAATCAGCAGTCTTTTCATGGCATTCTATTTAAAATGAAAAATTCTAGGATATGAGCATATTAGCATTTGTGTGCATATATTAAATGTACTCCAGAAACTACAAGTATACACACACAGAGTTGTCAGTTAATTAGAAATACCCATCTTGCTCTTACATTTACATATTATTTAATTATAAACCAAAACCATCTAAGTGTGCTTTGCAGGTTTTACAGTAACATACTGTATCCAGTTTGCTGCGTTATCTAGCCTATCCATCAATGGAAATGGACCACCAGATGACCACTGCTATCCAGATGCTATGCTAAATTAGATTAGATTCAACTTTTTTGTCAGTGTGATTGCACACAATGGAATTTGACCTCCACATTTAAAGTGTATCAGTGTATAACAGTTATATAACAGTGTTTTATTTTAATTCATTCTTCCCTCAAAATAATTCAATATACAGCCATTAATGTCTAAACCACCGGCAACAAAAGTGAGTACACGCCTAAGAGACGACACCCCTAAATGTCCAAATTGAGCACTGCTTGTCATTTTTCCTCCAAAATGTCATGTGACTTGTTAGTGTTACTAGGTCTCAGGGGTGCATAGGGAGCAGGTGTGTTCCATTTTGTAGTACAGCTCTCACACACACTCATACTGTTACTGAAATTTCCAACATGGCACCTCATGGCAAAATAACTCTCTGAGGATCTTAAAAGACAAATTGTTGCACTACATGAAGATGGCCAAGGCTACAAGAAGTTTGTAAAAACCCTGAAAGTGAGCTGCAGCACAGTGGCCAAGATCATCCACCATTTTAAAAGAGCAGGGTGCACTCAGAACAGACCTCGCATTGGTCGGCCAAAGAAGCTGAGGGCACGTGCTCAGTGTTACATCCAAATGCTGTCTTTGAGAGATAGACGCAGGAGTGCTGTCAGCATTGCTGCAGAGATTGAAGATATGGGGGGTCAGCCTGTCAGTGCTCAGACCATACGCTGCACAATACATCAAATTGGTCTGCTGTTATATAAGCTGCACACACACTACTTTTCATTGTGTCAAACTGTTATTTTGTCAGTGTTGTCCCATGAAAATATATACTTAAATATCTGCAGAAATGTTAGGGGTGTACTCACTTTTATGATACACTGTAACCCATCTGTGCAGTGAAACACACACTAGTGAACACACTAGGCTATGAGAACATGTACCTGAAGCAGTAGGCAGCCCTATCCATGATGGTCCGGGAGCAGTTGGGATTTAGGGGCCTTGCTCAAGTGCACTTCAGTCATGACCTGTCCGGGAGATTGAACCAGCGACCTTCCAGTTAGGTCAGATCCTTAACCAATAAACCATGGCTGCCCCCAAACTGTGTGGTGCATCATATTACATTGTTATATTGTTTTACTTATGTTTACAGTATTTACTGAGAGTCTCTTTTAATACCTACTTCTATTACTGAGTACTTCACTGTCCCATTGCTGTTGTAACACTTTGAATTTCCCCATATATATTTTTATGTAAACATTTCTATTCAGTCCAATTATTTAAGGTGTTTTTATACTGGGCAGTGAGTTGTGGTTGAATCTGGACAAAACTATCATAACCATGCTTGAGTTAGCTTCCTGTTTCAATTCCACATCACACAAATAGAGCTTTGAAAACAGGTATCTGGAGTTTGGGAGGTGTGAGTTTGGAATGAACTTGGCCCAGGATATCACAGATACCACATTTATATTGTTGCCCATATAAATAAGCGAGCACACTAGTCAGTTGTAGCAGAGTGTAAAACGATTGTGATGGGCAAAGAACGTGATTTGACTGATGTCCAAAAGGCCATGATAAAGGTAATACGTGAAGGGTGGTAGCATCTCAGAAGCCATGAACTTTAAGGAATGTTCTAGATTCACAATCACATACTTAAATGTTTTGTGGGCAATATTATACCATGTATTCTCAGAAGCTGAAGGCCTCCAATATACACATGATTACAATGAGCATGAGGTACTCTAAAAAGTATCTACAAGTAGTCTGGTTTAGAAAATCACCTAAAAATAAGTACTCATGTTATTTTAGATTTGCAACATACAACACAACACAATTAGCTACTTAATTATCTGGAGTCAGCTCTCCCGCCAGCGGCATATTAATAAAATTCCACAAATACACTTATATAACTCAGCAAGATTTTATCCTAGAAATAAAACAAAACAAATATGGGAACCTTAAAGGCTCTCCTTTTCAAATATATACAGCTTGAATCAAAATATTCTTTTAGATATTTGTGAGAGGAGCTTAAATAAGCAGAGACATGTTTTTCAGAGTAAGCCAGACAGCTGCACATTTTTTCCCACCAAATGACGCCATATGATAATAACATGGTAATTTCAGACATTCCATTGGTGGATTACCGGCCGTGGAATGTGTGGAATGTGAGTCTGAACAAAGATCTCTCACCTGAGTATTCACACCTATCTCATTAATATTAATCTAGAAACCACTGAATGAGTTAAACACGTCAACTCACATTTATTAAGCTTTAGAAATAAAACCACATACAATTTCTAAAAACTGTAATGACCAGTGTGTAGCCAACACCTCTGTTTAATCAGTTATGAGCTCAAAAGTTTTGTCTAGAAATATTTAGAGTGTTTATTCACAATATATCAGCACATTTGAAAATAGGTTTTTGGAAAGTTTAGAGCAGATTTAATCAAAATATAGGTTTATGACACTCTGAGTTTGTTACTGAGTTTGTGCTGAACAAAAGCCTGTGTAACACTCTGGAAATGTTGGGCTTTCTGTGATGTTGTGTGTGATGTTTGCTGTCCAGGTGAGGTCCTCCACAAGGAATTGGAGCTATTGTTGTCCAGCAGTGCTTACCATTATTCCCTCTCAACTCTGCAATCATCTCTTTTGTCCACGCTGTCAGAAAGATTCATCACTGTTGCTGATGCAGCTGAGCAGAATTCCACTGTTGATGTGGTTACTGTAGTGCTTTGCAGTACAGCTCTGGATCAGCATAATAAACAACAGAGAGTTAAGAACACACACACTCAAACAACCTTGGGTGCACCAGTGTTCAGTGTGGTGGTCCTAGAGGTTGTTTTTCCAATCCTGGTAAACTGAGGTCTTTTAGTCAGAATGGTCCAGTAGTAGAGGGATGTGTTCATGCCCAGCGGATTCAGCTTTTCAATAACTTGTTATGGAATTATGGTAGGGAGGCTGGTTTTTATATGTCTAGAAGCACAAAACACTATGAATTTCATTACTTCAATGTGAGGCATTATATGCATATTTACTCGTGGCTGTTTTTGTACATAATTTGTTTGCACATGCTGCTTGCGTGTGATTTGGTCTGTGATCATGCATTAACCCAGTCTTTGTAAGACTCATGAGTAAACTCATGTAGGGGTGGCCTGATGTAGCCATATGGTTATGGATGTGGTCTTGTGGCCAGGTTTGATCCCTGGGCAGGCCATGACTGAATGCCTATCCCTAAACCTCAACTGCTCCCCGGGCACCGTGGATAGGGCTGCCCACCGCTTCAGGCACATGTTCTCACAGCCTTGTGTGTTTCACTGCAGGGATGGGTTAAATGCAGAGGTCAAATTCCATTGTGTGCAATCACATTGGTAAAATTTTATCTAATCTGAACAGCTTTATGTGTTACTCAGAAATACATTATTTTGAGCAGTTGCTTTTAAGTGTTTCTGCAGACCTGACTGTCTTGTTCAAAGCACTTCTTTTAAATGATTCTTTTGCACTTTTGTGCAGATTTGTTTTGGTTTTACAGACTAATGCAGAAGTAAAATAATGAGGGATTACTTTCTCCGTAAGTTTTAATTTACACAATTAATTTAATTTAATTTAATTTAATTTAATTTAAATTTAATTTACACAATACTTCCAGCAAGAAAGTCATTAAATTTCATATTACAATACAGTTCAGTTGACAGAAGGAATGTCAACAAATGTCCAGTAGCAAAATCTGCGTGAATAAGAAGTTAATTCTGCTATTGTGTGCATGTACATGATAGACGATTTTGAACTTCATAGACTGCTTATACTGTAGAGATACTTTCTCAGATTTATTCACTCTATGATCCAACAAACCAACCCCACCCCTAGTGATTTTAATACTGGATGAGATTATCTATCAAGATTCCTTCTCTGTACCATCCAAATGCATCTATTTCTATTAATCCAGCTTATGTAAATTTCATTCATGTCTCCTTTGCCAATAACTCTGCTATGTCTTTCAGCCCAGTGAAAGATTTTTGAATCTCTCTCTTCTTCTTCAAACCATTTTCATTGAAAAGCTGATTGTATTTAAGCAACACACAAATAAACTAAATAAAATAAAGAATTCAGTTCAGCCATATAAACTTTGATGAGGATACTAATGAACAGGTTAATGATTAGAGTCTTTGGCATAGGACCCCAGCTGCAGCCCAGGTCTACAGCATTCAGTCTAGATCAGACATTTCTGGGCATATGGATGCAGGGGCAGTCCTAGACTGTTTGTTGCCCTGAACAAACAACAACTCCAGCAACCCCCTATTCCTCTATGGCTAACAACAACTGCACCTCCACCCCCCCCTCCCAACACCTTGGTGTTGATCAACTAATAGCTGACATGCACCCCCTCCCCATCGACCAATAGCAAAGCAGTGGTCCCAAGGGTGCTTCACACCACCTCGCTGGGGCATTGCCGGCCACGCTTGTGCCATCCCTGGGTGGCTGCCCATACCACCCACATCAGAAACCGCCACTGGATGGATGGCAGAGGCAAGCCATCCCCCTGGGGCCAACCTGGTGAAGGTGGAGAGGTAGGAAGATGACGGCAATGCATCGGCACTTGTGATTGATAGAGCAGAGGTGAATTGCTTCCTTTTAAAGTTGAGTAGTAGCTCATGATTGGCCAGGAAGTCGAATGAATGAGTGATGTAGTACTGACTTAGGTAAATGTTTTTATTACAGAACCTTTGCTTCATCTTCCATTTCTCGCAGACTCCTTAAGTGTATACTTGTTTTACTTTGCTTTGCAAATCATATTTTTATGCATAATTAGCTTCTCTACAGAAATGCACACAATTTTATTCAATTGAATTTCAGTCAAAGTAGGCATTGCTGGTCCAGTTTCTGTACAAAGAATTGGGTGCTGTAAATCTAGATCAACAGTTATGGAAAGGCATATTTACATTGGTCATTTCAGTCCTGGTTTTGATAAATGTCACAAAAACACATGGTCTTTGTCTTTATGCTTGGAGTCAACGTTCTAAAGGCCAGTAACTTAATAATAAATTCTAGATGTAAAAAGTCAAAGCAGATGGACATTAATCTTAAAGACATTTCATATAAGGGATTTCATTCATTCAAAAAGTGGCATTTAAAACAGCTTTAAGAAATCATAATCAATCTGACTTACTGTTCCTTGATGGTTGAAAAACATGGATGATTTAATAACAAAGATTTAATAATAAAGTATTATTATTACTGTAAGTGCATTTACAAAGATATCAAGAATTTTTCTAGTTCTAAAATCTGATTCAAAGCGTGTGTTTTTGTTTTGTTTGAACCACTGCCAATAAACTACTATGCTTGGCAGAATTGTTTATTGTGATTATTAATCACTATTTTCTTGTATTTTTTTATATTTATATACCACAAAACTGTTCATTGATCCAAATGCACTGTTAGAAAAAGGTACTACTTATGTACATTTTTTGCCTCCCAAGGTACAGACAATGTAGACATGGTCCATAATGTCCAATCATGTACGTTAAAGGTTTATTGCATCAGTTCTGCAGGAGAAAAAGCAGATTAGTATCTTTTCTTTAATTAACTTTTTTTAAAGCAATAAAATAAATGTACATGTCAGGACAGGGTGAGTGGAATCAATGCAACTGCAACAGAATTTGGTGCAATTGCATTCCTTATCTAAAGTTAATGAAGACAGAACCTTTGCCAGTGACAGGAAGTTACTACCCAAATGACGGCTCAGTACATGTTTTGTTTGAAAGTGCATTGGTGGAAGCACCCATTAATTATAGTAAAATCACTGCAACATACAGCTTATTGTGACTTATTGTCACACAGTGCTGCCCTAAACCTGCAAGAATATCCTCCTCACAGTGAACTGCACCTCTACTGTCAAAGGTGTATGAGTTTTATTGATTATTTTTACTCCGTGGTGCTTCTCTGCAGGGCTCTGGTAGAGGAGTATGGTGTGGTCAGCAGGGGCTACTGTTTTAGATGCTGGGCAGTGTTAACATCAATCTAACTCCCACGTTCAAAGCCAAATATCTCCAGGACAGACTATGTGAGCACACATAGTCTGCTTTGATTTTACAATGTCCTTTCAAGCAGAATAAACAGAAGTGATTGCTGCCAAATCACTGACTTGTTGAGTCAACTTGACAATTTCATATAAGGCAGTGTCTGATTGTGTATGTCAGGTTTATGTTTATATAAGTTAGCATAGTACCGATGTACATCCCCAAATAAGCAAAAGCTGGGACTGCAAGGAAAATGCAAATACAAAAATGCATTGTTTCTTACTGATTTATATTTAATTGCAGAAAGTATGAACCCAATATCTTTCATGTTTTTCTGGTTAACTTCATTTCATATTCATTTGGATATACATCCATTCCTGCATTTCAGGCCTTCAACATGTTCCAGGAAGTAAAGCATTTACCACTTTGTAATGTTGACATTCCTTCTCATAACACTTAAAAGGCATGTTAATGAGAATACTGAGTGATTGTGTTTTAGGTATTATATTTTCATTATATCCAAAACATCCCATTTTTCTTGCAAACATGTCTTAAAGTGTGCAACAGTAGGGATGACATTTCAAAATATCTATTGAGGACAGGTCAGAACTGCAGGAAGGCCAGTCCAGTACCCATACCCTCTTCTTCCAGAGCACTGCCTTTGTAATGTGTGCAGCATGGGGTTTTGCATTGTCTTGTTGAAAAATGCAAAAACATCGTTGTAAAAGCTGTCATCTTGAAGGCAGCATATATTGCTCTAAAACATCAATGTACTTTTCAGAAGTGTAAAATACTTTTTCCAAGGGCACTGACACAACCCCATACCATCTCAAACCATGACTTTCAGAGTTGTTGCCGATAACAGTCTGAATTATTATTTTTGTCTTTGATCTGAATTATATGGCATCCATTTCAAAAAAGATCTGGAATCCTGATTCATCTGACTACAGTGCATGTTTACACTGTTTGATGGTCCATCTCAAATGCCTCAGAGCCCAGAGAAGTTAATGCTACTACTGGACATGATTAATATAAATTATATTACATTCTACAGTAAAGTTTTAAGTGACATTTGTGAATTTAACTCTGTGTTGTAGTGCTTTACAAAGGTATGCCACAGTAATCCCATGTCCATGTTGTTATATCAGCTCTTGATTAATGATGGTTCTTAATGTAGTACTTTTTGAAGGATTGGATATCACAGGTGTTCAACTTAAGCTTTTCTGATTAACATTATTTTTAAATATTTTCAATCATTTTCTCACACATTTGTTGGCAAAGTGGAGATTAGGGCTGCCACAAAGTCGACTAATCACCAATTATTTTTTAAGATTAGTTGACTAATCGGATCATACGTTAATTGAATATAAAACATACAGCTCATCACACTAAAATGCAGCTGCTATTATATAACCGTCATTACATTTCAGCTATATGCTAACTAAAAATAAAAACAAGATCATAGTTCATTAAACCTTTAATGAAATATGCAGCTTGTTGCAACAAACAATTATTTAACTGTTTAGAATAAAGTGTAAACGTAGCACTGAAATGTAACGTTAGAAAACATTAGCATTGCTATTCAAACACATGACTGTTATAACATTACAGAAAACACATGAATGTGTGCTAAGGCTAATTAATCAAATCATCATCGCTAATGTTAACTTTTACAGCTATCAATATGAGTAAGCAGCAAGTTAACTCTCTGTTTACGCTAATTTTATCAGCTAACTAGCAATTTAGCTTACTGAGATGACGGTCTCTCTTCATCATTGTCACAATCAGCCACAACATGCTTCCTTTTCAGGTGCTCGTGCATCGCAGTTGTGCTGCCATGGAAGGCAAGTTCTGCCTTGCAGATATTGCATTGCGCACGTTTCTCTTTCATTTTTTTAAAATGATCCCACACTCCATTCAGCTCCATTGCCGGCTAGCCATGATGAGCCTGTTTGTATAACGTCCTTTGACGTCATCCACGGCCTACCCCAGTTACCACTACCGCACATGTGCGTCAAGGACAGAAAGGCAGACGCAGCAGTGGAAGGTGAGAAAAATGCAGCAGTTTGGAGAGAAAAGGAAAGTAAAAAACAAACAAACGACCCATCGACTTATTAAATTTTAATAGTCGACATAATAGTGACTAGTCAACTAATCATGGCAGCCCTAGTGGAGATCCTCTGCCCATCTCCTTAAGATGCCCATCTCCAAAGCTCCTCAAAAATTTTCATGTATACTGCTTTTGTACCAAGTCATGATTACAATCATCTGTTAACATCACCTGTTTGAAATAAATTTTTTTACCTCATTTACAACCCTAAATTAACCAACACAACATTTTTTTGGAATGTGTTGCAGGTCTAAAATGAAGTTGATGAATATTATGAAGTTAATTAATAGTAACAAAGGAAATGGATTAAATGAAATAATAAGCTATTATTGTGAAAAGAAAGTGTTGACGGGCTTCAATGTAATAAAATTGTAGACCACTCAAACTTTCAGAGTGGGTATGCCAACTCCTGAAGTGCATATGATGTAAAGATTGTCTATCCTCTGTTGCATCACTCACTGCAAAGTTTCAAACTCCCTCTGGAAGCATCACCAGCAAAAGAATTATGCTTTGGGGGTTTCTTGAAATGAGTTTCCATGGCCATGAGCTCTACAAAAGCCTAAGATCACTATCCACAATGCCAAGCATCAGCCAAAGTGAGGAAGCAACAGCCAAAGCACGTCATCACTGAAATGTGTTCTCTGAGGTGATGAATCATGCTTCTCTATCTGGCAGTGTGATGGATGAATCTGGGTTTGGAACTTGCCAAGAGAATGCTACCTACCATAATATCCCCGGTATTGGAATGGAATATCCAACAAGCTCATATCAGTGTGGTGGTCATGTGGCCACATATTTTTGTTGTCCACAAACATTTGGCCATGCATGTATAAATATTTGGCAATTGTATTCCCTCTGCCAGGCTCAGGAATATATGCTTATGGGTGATTTTTTAATGTATGCCCAGGAAAGCGTCCTTGAGATAAAGTAGTTATTTGCAATGCATTACGAGAATACACAGCAAATACATTAACATTGCATTGTACTCCAATCTCTTATCATGTAAAACAGAAGAAAAACAGCTAGTGTGGAAATAATGAATCAGTGTTTCTCCTATAACTTGGTTGTTGCTTTTCCATTTGATAAACTGTAAAATATGAACCATGTCATATGAATAATGAATATGGCATGGTGAATTGATCTTATGTACAAAATGAGATTTTAAATTGCTTTCATGATTGAATATCTAATACTGAAGGGACTCAGGCATCTCAAATCTGTCCCAGTGTGTGAGAAGTGATGCAAAAGAGATTGACCCCCCCCCCTCCACCCCCAAGCATAAATCAATGCCTTAAAATGAATATTTCTCTAGCCAATAAGAGTTTTTAATGGGGAATACAGGGAGGAACAAAAACACTTTTCATTTCCCATTCTGCACATTTGTTTGATAAACCATGAAATGATTGGCTCACCTCTCCCCTCAGGTCATCAATCACTCTGATTATCAGCATGAACAGCAAGAAACTAGTACTGATGAGATTAAACCATATTTTACTCTCTACTCTTACTACTGTATGATCCCCAGAAAGACAACAAAATATATGTATACACAATAATACACACGATTCACTCTCACTCTCAAATACACATAGGGGCTGATGTATTCTGAGGCGTTTGTGCCCGTTTCAAGTGCAAATCGGACACATTCTGCCACTTCTTACACTTGAGCCTAAATTAGAAGACAGCAAAGTTGGAGGTACACATTCACAAAAGAGGTTGCTTCTGAACTGCAGATACCTTTCAGGTTTGTGACAACAGATAACTGGAAATAGTCTAAGAAACAATGTCATTAGAGCAAACACTAAAATATTTTAGTGGTAGTCATGAAATGATTCTGTGTCTAGTCTAGAAGCATATATAAAAGTGTCTTAAATCTGAGTTTAAATAACATTTTAGCATTCACATGGCTATGCAACTGTGAAAAAGTTAAAGTAGACATAGAAGATTCTTCCCAATAACACACAACTTGTGATGCGAGCATGCACATAAAATAATTCTAGTAATAAATAGGCGCCAGAGCCTTAAGGCTTTCTAGCTGCCCAGACAAGAGTCAGAATGACCTACCCTGACCAGACGCTCACTGCAGGGAGCTGTCACTATGCTGAGTCACCCTACGTGCCTTGGGGTACACACCCTTGGCTATCCAGTCAGCTCTGCTGTTTTCTGGCCAGTCCAAAGATTCCAGCAATCAACACAACCAGCAGCCAAACTGAATCACACTTTTCCCTGCAAAGGAAAGCCAAGGGCTGGGCAGTCAATTTGATTTCCTTTCAGTCTGTGCAAAATTCAATCAAAATTTGAATGGAACTGAGTGAAATAGGATTGACCCCAACCTCAATAAGGGCTGGCCTGAACCACATATTTTCAGGAAAGGGGTGTTGTTGCATGAGACTGATAGATAATTGACACTGACTTTCCAACTTGTACAAACATTTAGATGTCCGGAAGTTCAGAATATCAAAAAGTTGGATTCTAGTCTCCCACATCACAGAAAACCAAAATTTCTTGGCTATTTTTTGTTCTTTAAATAAATGATTATGATGTACATATGTTCACATATGTTTTCTACTGCACTCATCCTAAATGTTTCTGTTTGCTGTTTGTTTTCTTCTCTCTTTTCTGAGGAAATGGCCACTGAAGGGATTTGATGGCTGAATTCTCCTGCAGTCCACAACAGACCACCAGTTCCATTACACCTACTGTGGTCAATTCCTTCTGCTCCGAGTTGGGTTTTCCTGAGGTTGACACCAGACCTGCTGCTCACTTACATTGGACTAAAGCTCTAATGCTACTGCATTTTAAATTATGATGCCTAATATGAATGCAATGATCACTATTATTAATATCATTCATGTTATATACTATAGCACAATGTCAGATTTAACTAAGGATGTAAATCTGTGTTAGTAGTTTGATCAGAGGAGGATGGATGACCTTTGTGAGTCTGGTTCCTCCCAAGGTTTCTTCCTCCAGCCTTGAGGGAGTTTTTCCTTGCCACTGTTGCCTTCGGCTTGCTCACATCGGGCTTAGATTCAGTTTGTTTGATATTAAATATGTAAAGCTGCTTTGTGACAACGCCCATTGTTAAAAGCACTATATAAATAAATTTTGATTGATTTGATTGATGTACTATATAAAATATATGCCAGCTTATGAAGTCTGTGTAAACTATACAGAGAACAGTATAGGGACACCTGCTCATTTATTGTTTCTTCCAAAATTAAGAGAATGTTAAAAAAAAGAGTTCTTGCTGTTGTTGGTGTGACTGTCTCTACTGAGGATTTGACTGTATTCAGTAATAAATGCATTAGTAAGGTCAAGATTTTGGATGATCAAAACTTCACCTCATCCCCAACTCATCCCAAAAGTGTGGGATGGAGCACTAGCATTCCAGAGAACACAGCTCCACAGCTCAATGCTGGGGGCTTTATACCACTCTAGTCCATGCTGAACATGGTGTCAATAGGTTCATGTTAGTACAGTATCTGCTCTAAGGAGTCCTTTTCTATTTGACTAGACAAGCTGTATATGCGCATTTGCACATCTGTGTCAACAATGGGACAAATTAAAGTAGCTGAATACATTCATTAGAAGGGGTGTCCACAAACATTTGGACAAACAGTGGATGTGTTTCAGCCGAATGAGGCACTGTATAGACCAGAGGTTTTGTGCATTAAAATATTGGAAAATGGCTATATACAAATTAATTATGATTGTTATGGGTAGATAGAATGACCCACACATATGCAAAAAAAAAAAAATAGCACATAGTCCCTTTAATATAATTAAACTGTAGTAACCCAGCAGATGTAGTGTGTTCGTAGGCTTCTGTGGAAGTAAAATATATGCTTACACAATGTTTTACACCAACATGCCTAATGATTTTTCAACAGCTAACAACTGTGAGGGAGTTTATAAGGAACGATTGACATATGTTGTGACATAAATCATTCCAACAGTAAGCTGATGGCGCATCTGTTTCCAGAACAGCTGTTCAAAACTTTAAAAATCTATTTCAAAACTTTTGTCATGATCCCTACTGTTAGAGAGGATGCAGTCTTAGAAAGCACAGCTACAAGAGCAGTACAATACAATAAGCAAATCTACTGGCATAAAAGGCATGACCAAGTTTTTCTGCACTGTGCTGAAACAGAAAGGACCTAACCCTTGCAATGTATCTGTCAGACTCCCACCTTAGTCCCGTGTTTTCTGTTTACATTTTGCCTGCGTGTCATCTGTCTACATGACCTGTCACCATGTTTCTTTGTTTATATTTGTGTTATGTCTCCATGTCCCCACCCCAGTCATGTTGTCATGCCCTGATGATAATCACAGCACCTGTTTTGTCTTATCACACAGCCCTGTTTGTTCATCCCTGTGTGATTAAGTGTGTTAAACTCCCTTGTGTCTCTGAGTCTTTGTCAGTCATTGTAAAACATTTTTTTTTCATGTTGGTTAATGTCACTGAATGTTACTAGATGTAAGTAGATGTTTGTATATGTTAAGGTTATTAGATGTTCATTTATGTTTGAACAATTGTGTATGCATTCAGTTTCACATTCAGTTTACTCTCCACATTTATGTTTCATTTCTAAGCTTCAGTTTTGTATTAAAGACTGTCATTTGGACCAATGCATCCTGAAACCTCCTCAACCCCAATGCCACAAACGTTACAATATTTTAGGTGTAAATGCAACATTAATTAAATAAAAAAAGATAAGAATATAAAATTATAAAGTGTAGTAGTTCTCTGAGACTCAGTTCCAAAAATCAACATCTGATTGATTTAATACTTTAATACTTCACTTTCTGAAGGAGGTGAAATGTACTGTATGTATTATCTATATACTGTTGGGCTATGTAAAATTGTTAAAGTATCAAAAATGAATACATTTAAAATAACTTCTCTAAAGCTGTAATGGAAGTATATTATTTTGTATTACTTGCTGGACAATCACATTACTTTATTTGAGCATTATTTATAAAACCCAATTACACCTGTATTAACTGCAATCACATTAAACATATGTCAGCGGTGGAGGTGGTAGAGAAGTTGGATGCTTATGCAAGAATAGTTTTATTTTGGCTCCAAAATAGAGTGAAATAAACAGAACAGACAAATTATTGACAAACTTTGAACCAATTATGACTTGTGGAAATATGTGGAACTCAAGAAACATGAACTATGTATAGACAAACTAATTAGGGGCTGAAACATAATGCAAGGCTATGAAATGAATAACAGGTGAACATGATAATATGATGGATGTGAAAGGGGTGGAGACAGGAGAAAAACACAAGAACACATGGACAAAAGGTAAACAAATCCACGTGGACATAATAATAATGACATCAGTTAAAAGACATGTACAGGGGTTAGACAATGAAACTGAAACACCTGTCATTTTAGTGTGGGAGGTTTCATGGCTAAATTGGACCAGTCTGGTGGCCAATCTTCATTAATGTCACATTGCACCAGTAAGAGCAGAGTGTGAAGGTTCAGTTAGCAGGTAAGAGCACAGTTATATAGTATATTACAATGCACACAACATTATGGTGACATACCAGAGTTCAAAAGAGGACAAATTGTTGGTGCACGTCTTGCTGGCGCATCTGTGACCAAGACAGCAAGTCTTTGTGTCTAAATATTATTGAGCCACTTTGGGGTGTTTTGGAGGAGCAAGTCAGGAAACGTTTTCCTCCACCAGCATCACGTAGTGACCTGACCACTATCCTGCAAGAAGAATGGCTTAAAATCCCTCTGACCACTGTGCAGGACTTGTGTATGTCATTCCCAAGACAAATTGATGCTGTATTGGCCGCAAAAGGAGGCTCTACACCTACTAATAAATTATTGTGGTCTAAAACCAGGTGTTTCAGTTTTATTGTCCAATACCTGTATATCCTATGCTCTGAAAAATGTTGTCTACTATTATACTGAAACAAACCGCTGATGTTTTATGAATACTCAAAAACAAATAAAAAAGTTACCTCAATGAAAAAAAACATTTTATCTTTAAGTATTAAAAATATATATAAAAAATAATTATATGTTCCTGAAAGAAAATAGATTCTTAGGTGATTTTGGGTCTCTATGTTTGGCATATAATATTTTATCCATCAGTTTCTGAGTTCACAGCAGTGGAAATGATGACCGGTGTGATGACTGGGGTGTGATGTGCCCTTAATGATGTTTTGGGCTCTTGGGAGGCACCGTGTACCCTGTGAATCCTCCAGGGAAGGAACAGAGCACCCAGTGATTCTTTCTGCAGTCCTATATCTACTCTCTGTAGTCTTTTCTTGTGTGCCATGGTGCAACTGGGGAACTACACAGAGTCCATAGGTAAGGACACACTTTTATCTAGAAGGACACCAGCAGTCTCTGGGCAATGTTATTCTTCCTGAGAATCCTCAGAAAGTAGAATCTCTGCTGTGCCTCCAGTTCTGTGGTGTTCACACCCCACATTAGGTCTGCTTCAAAATGAATATCCAGGAAGTGAAAGTCTGTGACCTTCTCAATACAGTTCTGAATTGATGGGAATAGATTGAATGTCCATTTTGCTTTACCTAACATCAATGACCATCTCCTTCATCTTTGCTGTATTCAAATGGAGGTCATTTTCTCTGCACCACAGAGTCATGCACTCCACCTTAGGCAAACTCATCCCCTCCTCTAAAAAGCCCCACTAAGGTGGTGTCATCTTTATGATGGTATTACTTGGGTGATCCACGGTGCAGTCATGTGTGTATAAGGTGTAGAGCAGGGTGCTCAGTACACAAACCTGGGGGGGAGCCAGTGCTGAGACTGATAAGTGTAGAGATGTGAGGGCCTACTCTGACCCTCTTCCTATGTCATGTCAGAAAGTTTGATTCAAAAGCAAGCAGTGTAGGACAGGTCTAGATCCAGAAGTTTCAGTCTATGGGGTAGGATGGTGTTAAAAGTTGAACTATAATCTACAAAGAGGAGCCTAACATAGCTTCTTCTTTGTTGGGTGGGTCAGTGCCATGTAAAGAACAGTGGCTGTCACATCTTCTGTAGACCTGCCTGCCCTGTATGCAAACTGGTATGGATCAAAGGTGGCGGCTACAAATGACAGAATAGGATTCCATGCAAGTTTCTCTAGGCGCTTCATCACCACAGAATTAAGCGTGACAGGCCGCTAGTCATTGAGGCTGTTGATGTAGGATTTTTTTGGCAATGGGGCATATAATTGAGAACTTCATGCAGGATAGAATGACAAACTGGTACAGAGATCTATTGAAGTTCTTCATAATGACCTTTGCCAGCTGATCTGCAGTCTTTAAGCATGCATCCAGAAACACCATCCAGTCCTGCTGCCGTCCCTGAATTGATGGTCCTTAATGTTTGCAAAAAAGTGAAGTCAGAGTTCCTGTAGGACACTGGACTCAATATAGATGTGTCTTCTTATTCCACCTCAAAGTGGGCAAGGAAGAGGTTCAGCTCCTCTGCCAAAGTGGTACTGCCTTCAGCAACTCTGGCTCTGCTCTTATAATTGGTTAGGTTTTGTATTGCCTGCCAGACCTGCCTGCTATTGTTGCTTTCCAGATGTTTGTCAATCCTACTCTTGTAGTCTGCCTTGGCCCTCCTTATACTTTTCTTTAGACTGACTCTTGCCATGCTGTAAAGAGCCTTGTTGCCAGATCAGAAATCAGCTGTTGGACCTCTCTAGTCATCCAGGGCTTCTGATTGTTATATAACTTGATGTGTTTGTCCAGTGTGACCATGTCTGTGCAGTGCTGTATATATCCCAGATGAGTGTCAGTGAACACCTCCAGGTCCTGATCTTGAAAAATGTCAAAACAAGTTAGGACATATGATCTGACTGATCCAGATGTGGTAGTGGACTGGCCCTATAACCCTGCTTAAACGTTGGTGTAGACCTTGTCCAGTGTGTTTCCTCCCCTTATATATAATGACAACTACAAGTACATTGGTCCTAAAATAGAGCCTTATTAAGGCACTCCAAATGACATCTGTAGAAAAATAATTTCACAATTCAATAAAATATATATCTCAGTACTATGATTTGAGAAAAAATATGCCTGGACTTTTGTTGTTTGAGTTCTTTGATGCTAAATAAGTGTCTCATTATTTCTCCATAAATCTCTCTGTACAGTAATTTGTTAGCTCAGTAACCACAACATGCTAATGTTAATGTAAATGTTACTTCTCTAAGAATATGTCTATTCTGCGGTGAACCAACATCTGAATGTGTCACAGCAAGCAGATGGATTTTAACCTTTTCTCAGAGCACCTTGAGAATCCACTTTCAATTAGTTGGCTTGTTACACATGGCACTAACCTTTTCACAGATTCATTCAGCGTGTAAGATTTGGCTAACACTGCACCATTGCTCGATGGTGACACTGACAGATCTAATAGGAAAAAATGGAGAGAATTCAGAAAAAATCTGATATTTCCCATAAGAATGTGTCTGCCGTATGTCAAAGATGCAACTGGCCATATCACAACACTGAAAAAAGATTTGCTGAGCACAAGGCATCAAAAAAGGCCAAATGTAATGGATTGACTGAATAAAATAATCAAAAATAAAAATAACTGTGCTGTACACACAATAATAGCTTCTAGTTTGAGCAACAGCTGATCTACAGTGAAAGTGAAATGTATTTATAAAGCACTTTATGTCACAAAGCAACTTTTTACAGAGATAGTAATAACAAAACACCAAATCCCCAGTGAGCCAATGGCAACAGTGGCAAGACTCTCTCTGAGATGGAAGAAACCTTGGGTGGAACCAGACTCACATGGACTCATCATCCTCTGGTCAACTAATTATAAGCTCTTGATATAGTCACACAATCATATGATGCTGTTGGAGTGTTCAGGTGTACTGATATGGTGAAATTAGTGAAACAGGAACGATAATGATGATAATTGTAGCAGCCAGTAAAGTCCATATATACTTGAATGTGGGCAGTAGTGTAGGGCATCTGCAGCAGGTCACAGTATTTGGTTATTGGTGACCATTACCAGTTCAGTCAGTTTACAGTCTACAACATTATGGTTAGCATTAGATTTTGAGTCAAATGTATGTTGTTAGTTTGGGTAGGGTAGATTGATGTTTAGCTTTAATGGTTTTAGTCGTTTATATTGACTCTTTTATATAGTTAAAAGACAGAACATTGTACAATGATACACAAGACAGAACAATGCATTTACAGTGGGCCATGGAAATAAAAGTGGTACCAAAAAGTTAATAATCTGGCTGCCGTAACCACTTCATTAAAGTCATTGAAACAAATAATTGACACTTCTGTTGCATATACAGTATTTTGTTTGTAACTTACTGTAACTTGTACAGCTTACTGTAACTTTTCTGAACAAGTAAACATGTCAATAGGGATCAAAAGTATACATCAGGCAAGGTTTATAGTTATTTTTAATCAAGTTTATTAAGGGGGGGTAATCCAGGGAAAAGAGAGACGGGAAGTCCATCATATTTTAGATTTTTCAGCTACCAGGACTGGCTCAAATATACATAGACAGTGGCAGGAACGTGCAGATGAAAAATAAGAAAGATCTGCAATGACTGGGATCTGCATGACAAGCTATCCACTGCAGCAGAGACCACATAGCTTTAAACAATATAAGTAAGGAAGAGAGGATTCAAAGGCTATCACGTGAACCTCTCTAAACATACACACAAGTACTCAATGATGCTGGAGAAATAAAAGAAGAAAATCATATGAGTGGGGCATTCATGTGCCCCATAATGCTCTGTTGTTTTAGCAAATTCACCATGACCATAATGTGTGTTTTAGTGGAGTCAGGAGCTTGCCTTATTCTCATGAGTGAGTTAACAAGCTGCTAAAATTCTCTGCCCCTGGCTTCTTTGCTTCACCACAGAGACATGGGAAGTAGGAGTTAGGTTGTTATCATACTGAGAAGCTATAATGTGCCCTAGAAGAATTTCCAGGGTTTGAAGGAAGAAGTTCACCTCCAAAACAACTTCCCAGGACTGGGTGCCGAGCACTGGGCTAGCCCATCTCTGAAGTTGCAGTCACACTGGCTGTCCTATTTCAGGATAGTTATAAAGCACTATGCTTGCCCAACTCCTGATGGGGTGAGTCAAATGAGACCACACTCCCAGCTGCAGGAGCAGGACTTAAGCATGCTGGCCGTGACTGCATGCATGCCAAGAATTTACATCAGTGTGGCATGGGAATGCTGTAAGATGCAGTTCAATCATCATCTCAGATGGACAGCTGAAGAGATAGCAGTATATTGTATTCTGCCACTTGAATGTGCAGCAATGCAAGTGTTCCTGGATGTGACAGAGGAGGAAAACACTCATTTGAAATGGTCAAGGCTGAACATTGATGACCCTTTGACAGGATGCTGCCCATTAAGGAGCAGTGCAATGCTCTGAGAGATGGCAAGAGACTGGGTGTAATGGCAGCCGAACTCAACATGATTGGATGGCAGGCTTACCCTCAGTTAATGGATCAGCATTTATGCCTTGCTGCATCATCAAACCTTTCAGATACTGCTAGAGAAGCTGAGCACACAGAGTGCACTGAGTGCCACCCAATCTCTGGAGTAGCACTAACACCATGCCATGGAGGTAGAGGAGGAAGCTGTTATGCAGCCACTGATGCCAGACTGACAGATTGTGTGCTGGTGATGCTGTAAATATGGGAATTGCACTCACCACTACAGAGAACCAGAGCCAGCAGGAAATGACAAAGAAGTCATCCAGTTAGGGATGGACTTGTCCCGTCTCCCAAGACCATTGAAATTGAAAATGTCATGTGCCAGTTGGGCGAGCAGCATGGAGGATGTTGAGCTGATGGCACTGGTGGACAAAGGCTTGACCATCTCTATCATTAAACCTGGAGTGTTGCAAAGATTATGAGTAAAGCTTGGGCACTAAGAGCTGCTTCACGACTTTGGGCTGGTGCTGATGAAGGAGGCCTGTGCATTGGGTTTGGATGTACTTGTTGCAGTTCAAGCCTGAATCTGTGTGGAGAACAGGAGTATTTGCAGCTGCTAGAGACCAAAGCTGAGGTGATGAGTCTTGTTCAGGAGAGATATATCAATGCCAGTCAGCATCAATGCATGACGACGACTGGGGAATTCTTCCCACCCAGCATAGCTGGGCACATAGCGCTGAGTGGTGGAAAAGGACCCACTGGGAGCCGAGTGGCACCTTAAGTGACCCTGAGGAAACCCCACACTATTGAAAGAGCTGAATATGCAGCAGCAAGCTCTGAGGGCAGCACACCCAAGCATCACAGCAACCCCTTAGAGGCAACCCGCAATGCAGTGTGGGAGTTATGGAGGAGCAGCTTTGGTGGACATTTCTGCATGTATATACAGAAGGTGCAGGAAATAGCTTGAACAGGGGTGATAGAGACATCAAGCTAGAGACATCAGCAATACTAGTTCACAAAAACATGGTGAGTGACACTTCCAAGAGCTTAACTTGATTACCACTGTAGACTCACACCCATTGTCCCACATAGATGATACAGTTGCTCAATTGGCAGGTCATGGTGGTTCAGCTCATTGGATTTATGGAGCAGCTACTGGCAGGTGGAACTTGCATATGATGCCAAAAAGAAGATAGCATTCAGTAATTGTGGGGGACTACGACTGTTTCAACTCATGGACTTTGAACAACACCATGGTGACCTTTGAAAAGCTGATGGAGAGGATGCTGGTTGCTGTACCAAAAGCATTAAAGCATCATTCATTGAATAAATATTCAAGTGGCTCTGCATGACATTTGTCACCACATCTGTATTGTTCATCTTGGACATCAATGCCACTAACTGTGGGGAAGTAGCTGTCCTGTCACAGGACTAAGATGGAGAACCAATCACACATCGCTGAATAAGCTCATGAGGTTTAAGAAGCCAGAAGGGCAGATGGCGCAATCTCTAAAGGCTCTACAGGAGTTCCAGTTTCAAACTGTGCATCATGACAGAAAGAAACAAAGCAATGCAGATGCACTGTCCCATCAGCCAGTGAGCAGGCATGTAGATACTGTGAGCTGTTGGAGAGGAGACAGGAGACTGCTGGAGCACTTTGCGGTCACTCAGCATGCTGCTGCTGCATTGAGTGCAGATGAGCTCCATAGAGGTCAGAAGGAAGATGCAAAGCTGAAGTAGCTGAGGCCGAGTCTGGACAGGGGACAAAAGTCTGAGCTTTCTTCTCACAGTGGGAAGGTCTGCTAAAGTAGGATGAATTGCTGTATCACTGATGGCAAAAGCCCTGTGCCAGTGATGACAGTGCTGTAGCTGTTGATGCCAGGACCACTGATGGCATGGTGCTTTGTACAGTGCATGTCCATACTGGAGTAGGATGTTGTGGGGTGACAAAATCTTTGAGATGGCTGTGGCAGGGATTTTACTGGCTGGGTTGCAGCTGCAATATGGAACCCTTTGTGGGCTGCTGTATAAGCTATTCTAAATACACACTTCTAAGTACCTTACAGTCCAGTACACCCATGGAGTAGGTTGGGATGGACATGCTGGGCAAATTATTATAGTATAGTATTATAGTATACTGTATCTTGTGAAGGCAAAAAAGAAAAATATATTAAATATGAATTTAATGTTTATTTCATCAAATGTTACGTTTGCATTTTGAACATTTTTGGTTTCAATGTTGTTTTTGTTTTTAATTTTTCCACAAAATTTGGTTTCAATGTTTTTTTGTTTTTGTTTTTTTTTCTACAATTTTTGGTTTCAATGCTTTCATTTTTTAATTATTTTTCCACAATTTTTGGTTTAATTGTTTTTGCTTCTGGAATCTCTCTGCATCTGCCCCACATTTTTTGCTTCTGAGTTATGGAACACTTTTCATGTGTGGGTGAGACTTAGAATTTCCATTGGCCACTAATTTTGGATTGACTGCAACTTTATACAAAGATTATAATTAACTGCTAAATGGTCTACATATATTGCAGATACTCATACAGTGGTAACCCTACTTATGAGTTTAATCCGTGCAGGAGCCGAGCTCGTTAGCTGGTTTGCTCGTTAGCTGGATGCATTTTCCCCGCCGACCAATATACAGTATACTTTAATATGCTAAATAATGTGTTTATATGGGGTTTTTTTAAAATAAATGAGACGACGACGGCGCTCATGTACTTTGTAGGCTGGCAGCTAAGGAGAGGGAGACCGCCGGTGCTCGTGTAGGCTGGCGGCTAAGGAGGACAGGAGGACGGGCGTACGTGTATGGCATGGTTACACTTATCATATGAAAAGTAAAATTTATCTAACTTTCTTGTTCACTACCTTTTGCTTTCTTTGTGTCGCTTTCACTAGCACTTTCACTTTCACTGGACAGCGGTCAAAGGTAATGACTGACCTCTTCTTCTACGCTAGCATCTAGAGGATGCTACGACCGCAGCGCCTCTAGCAGTTGGCATACTTGAACTAATTTAGGCTACTCGTTACTTGGAATTTTACTCATTACCTGGAACAAAAATATTCCGAGATCTCGACTCGTTACCTGGAATACTCGTTAGTAGGGATGCTCGTAAGTAGGGTTACCACTTTATTTCTTCCAGACATCAATGTTTTCTCTCCATCCAGTTCCCTAAAATGTTAAAAAGCTCACGTTGGTGAGGTGTGTTCAAAATTAATTGTCATGCTTAATGTAAGTATTTGAGAAGCGGATCATTCACGACTCAGCTGTGACAGTATTTTAGCTACTGATTATTAATTGGTTAGAGAGCGGCTGCTCTCCCTGACTGAACAGAGCCAAGCCATTATTTTAAAGTCTTAAAACTAGTGTTTAGAGATGTGTAAAAGCATAACAGGGCTGATTTGTTTTATGAAGTTCTGTTTTGTGAAATTATAGTGCAATACTGAATATTAAGAAAATTAACAATTTAGAAATCACACAAAATTTGCCTTAAAACTCCATAGGATCCCATTCATTTTTGACTTCATCAGCAGCACCTCTAACATCTGACCAACCAGGGGAGCGTTTCCCGAAAGTGATTGAACTGGGCGATTTACAAACAACTTTAAGGACGATGTAACTTTAAGAACGCAATTTTTCCGACTGTTTCCCAAAAGCCTTCTTATCTTCCAAACTTACGAATGAGTCCCTAAGTAGCACTTAGTTGACTCCGCCCTTGTGTCTACATCAAATAGGCTCGGCCAGTTGAAAACTGAACCACCGATTTACATACATTTCTTCGTTATTAAGCCACAAAAGTATCGTTATGTAAACAATAATTATAAAACCAAACATCAAAAAAGTATTTACACTACATACATGCAAAAAAAAAAAACATTTCACTTGCAGTTGATGTCCATCACATGCCAAGCCTACCTATAAATAATTAATCAGTGAATTTGATTGGTTAAGAGTTGACAAGCTTAGTAGGTCAATTTGTAACCATTGCTTGAGACACAATATATTAATTTACTATTACGACTATTACACTGTAAAACAAACCCACTGCATTTATATAATTTATATGTGTATATCAATAAATAATATATTGTACTTTAAGCCATCTTAGGTTTTTTATTTTGTGAAAACAATAATTTCAGGTTAATATCTACATGTATGTGCAGTATTGAACTAAGCATGCTGACTCTAATTTAAGAAAATTTAAATGTTCATGAATTCTTGTTTGTATATACACGTGTGTGCTGAGTCTTGCATTTTTCAATGAATGATCAGCGCCCTCTTAAAGGCACAGTATGTAATATTTCAGGTTATCTTTTAGCAGAATTTAAGATAATCACTAATAAAAATGATTAAAAACACATCTAATCATTATAAACTAAGAAGTCGTTTGATTATTTAACCTTAGAATAAGCTGTTTATATCTACATTGGTCGCGGGTTGAACACCGACTGAGGCCGCCATGTTGCATCGCCATGTTTCTACAGTAGTTCGAAAAGGACAAACAGGCTAGCGAACTGGAAAGCCGTTTGTGTTGTAATGACAAATTGGCCACTCAAAAATTGATGGTGCTGTAGCTTTGTTTTACCGTTGGCTGACATAAAACAGGAGAAGAAGAAGAAATAAACATATACCTCAATAGGAGGAAATACACAGAGGAGAAGCAAAAATAAAGGTTTTTTGGTTTATTTGTTAAGATGGCGTAACATTCTTATGCATTATCTCAGATAGTGGCTGTTTACCAACACACAGTTTGTACACCAACCTTCACTGACGTAGATTATTAAGCCGCCCCCTCTGGTTTCCCTGGACTGCTGGTTATGGTCCACTCGGAAAAGCTGCCGGCCGGCTAGCTGGAAGGCCGAGTCCGGCATGTTCTGGTTCAGCCATGTTTCTGTGAGACAAATCATCTCCTCAAAAACATTCATCCTCAGCCGCAGGAGGTCCAGCTTGTCCAGACAGCAGACGTTGGAGAGGAAAATAGATGGAATCGGGGGACATTTTTAGCGTTAGTCTTTAGCCTGGCTAGCACGCCACCCCGCTTCTGCTGCAGGTCTCATCTCTTCCTCCCGGCCTATGTTCCACTCCAGCGGGCCGGTGTCTAGAGAAGCCATAGTCTGCTCAGCTCAGCCCGAACGTTATTATCCAAAGTTGCTGCTTCTGTGGCTAAACTTTCTCTTATCTGAATGAGTTTGGTTTGGCTGTAACTCAGCTGCCTAAGGCGGGTGAATTCAGTATCAGAACTGATATAAACATATAAAAACTAATAAAACTGGGTATGCTAGGAGCGTGAGAAGCTGCTGCACAACTGCGCGCTACCGTCTTGCCATGGAAAAAACAAGAGTTTGATGTGTTTACTTTGTTACATTATCTTGTCTTTTGTACAGAAAACAGCTAATGTTTACAATAGCATTACTGAAGTGCAGAAAATATGTTTAGTCTGCATTGTAGCTATGATAATTTTACATATTACATTTCCTAAATTTCTAATCTTACCACTTGACATCACTAGCTCTTTAGCTGCTATTAGACATTGCATTCGGGAGTATCAAAGATTTGACACCTAACGACCACCGTAGAGACTTCTTTGTGTTTGGAAGGGGGGGGGGTGTGTGGAAATAGTTTTCAGTTGGTTGCAGTATGGACACTAAACCACTAGATGTCTCTGGAAAGTACATACTGTGTCTGTTTTTCAGACAGAACTGAACGTGAGCTTCAAGTTAAGAACAACTTGGCTAGTTAGGAGAGGATCAGACCACTCGTAGATTTACGAACGAGTTTAAGTACGATGTGGGTTACGAAGGCATTCAGGAAACACTCGTAAAATTAAGAATGTTCGTAAGTACGAGGTTACGAAGTACTTAGCGTTAAGAATGTTTTGTGAAACGCACCCCAGGACAACAATCTCTTTAATATAGAGATTCTCTGATAAACGCTCAGAAACTCACTCCTGTAGCTATTTTAATGTTGTCCAAATGAAGCAGTCAACTCTGGGAGATGTGTAAAATGATAAAAAGCATCCCCTGATAAACTAATCCAATCCAAAAAGGGCTTATAATGTGCATGCAAGGGAGGAACGAGAATGGAATGAGTCTGGTTTATTAACCCCAAATGATATAATGCCCAAAGCTGCAGAGTGACTGTGAGGTGCCCTGCATGGTTGATGAGTGGCTTGGCAGTGTGGTGTACTGGATAAAATCAGGACATGGTTCTGTGGTGGTACATAGGGGCCATTTGGCACCATACCTGGCACTCAGACAGTGCTTGAGGACAGGGAGGAAGTGCCAGAATCTGTGTGTCAGGCTCCAGATGTTGAGTGCAGCACAGGACAGGACCTTGGGGAAAGTTCTGGGCAGTCTAGCGGCAGAAACCAAATTGTTTCAAGGACTTTGTCACAGGCACTGCACTGTTTAAGGTGATTAATAGTGCAGTGCCTATGACTTAGTTTAATGTTTGTTTTAGTGGGGTCTGGGAGTACCCTCGCAGTTCTAGAGTTCATTTAAGAACTTGCCTTGGTCCTAATGAGCAAGTTAATAAAGCTGCTAAAGTGAGAAAAATCTCTGCCTCTGGCTTCTTTGCTTCACCACAATATTATACTTATAATTATACACACTCATGTGTTTGATTATACAGATACTAAAGAAGATGAAATTAATTAATAATACAACTATTGGTGAAATTTGCATGTGCTCATTTTACAATTACATTTGATCAGATCATATAAAATGTTAATAAACAAGGGCTACTGTCAAGATAACATACACGGAGGGGCAGCTGCTCAAAGTCAAAAGGGGGCACATGGAGCACGAATTCGAAACACCATACAGAAACATACCTTACAATATAACTGATTGATTCATAAAGAATGCAAGGTTATAAAAGTTACATATTTTATATTTATGCATATTATATTTAATTTGTGTGTACACAAATGTTACAAACAAGTTCTGATTTGTTTAAATGAGAGGTTGAGAAAATCACAATTCAAATTCTTCTAATTAATTATTATTGTTATATTTATACTAATATAGTCCACAATTAGGTGAATAAGCATGTACATTGCATAGTTTTAGTGAAATAACCTGCCTCATTGCCTCTAGAAACATACATGTAGGAAAAACACTGCAACTCACTTGACAGTAAAATTATACATATAATTATAATATATAATATACATATGAGTTATACATCTCTCTGGTGCACTTTGCCCACGACAAAAGAAACATATAGAAAGAAAAAGAAGTCATACATACAGACATACAGACATACTTTTCCCCTCAGCACGCTGTGTGCTTAATTAGCTGCTATAACTTATGAGAGTGTGTGCAGAGTCAGACGCACACAGGATGCTGCTCACTTCACTAACTTTGTCAGTCATCTTGCAAGAATACACCGTGGCAAATACCACTGCAAAACCTACTCACCGGACTGTCAGTTGTATGGCGTCATAACAGGCTCAGCTTAATCGTAAACATAAAACAGGTATTGTAAACATAAGTTTTAAGTATTGTAAATGTAAATCTAAGTGAAACTGTAAAATTTTTTATTAAAAACAATCATAAAAAATACTGGTTGTAAATGTAATACTTACATTTTTGCTTCTTCACCATAAACGGTGCCACATAAGAACGTTCTACTGACTGTTTCAATCACTTCACTCGTCGTAGGACACACGCAGACTGAGACGTGTGTGAGAGT